>BQMZ01000560.1:0-21963 GCA_036984285.1 Chlamydomonas sp. KOR1
AAATGTTTCTAAAAACGCGTAATGCTGAATACTGCGCATATGTACATCCCCCCTAAGAGAGGGACATACAACAGAGGAACGAGGCAGCCTGCGACCCCCGACCGTTGGACATACAGGTATCAAACTGGCGACCTTGCCTGCACCGTTACAATACTACATCGATAGTCGTACATTCTCAATGATTGGCAGTGTTGGGATCCCCAGGGGCGGGGCCGCTGGGCCTGGTGGGCTGACGGGTGCTGCCACGGCAGGGGAGACGCCGGTGGAGAGGACCCGAGGGCTTTGGCCGGCGCGCACAGGTCTTGCTCACCTGGCATGCAGCTCAAGCTGCTGTAGGCGTCGTTAGCTACAGCTGCAGCAGGGGAGTGCATGATGTTGGGCAGGGGAGCTGCATGATGTCGGGGGCTCGGGGCCCAGTGGAAAGAGTCGAAATGAGTTCACCAGTCACCTCTAAAACCTCACGGCCCAACAAGGGTTCGCCGCGAACAGGTCAACGGAACTGACCAGGTCACCAAGTAGAGCGCAGCACCTCATGTGGATTGAGTATGAAGCTGTTGCTACACCGCAGCGGCTAAAACGGTCCTCGTAAACGCTCGTAAAGTGTGTCAACTGCTGTCGGTCATGTGGGAGGTGCGTTCGTAACGAAACAGCAAAAGCCTGAGCGCTTCTGCAGGAGCAACTCGCGTTGAAAGGCATTATCTAACTTGTAGCTATTGCGTGCTGGTTTATGCTTAGGGTTTGCCATGTACGACCTGGCCTGACGACGAAAACAAACCTTGTTCGACTCACAGCTCGCAAATGTGGTATTGTCAGCAATCAAGGCTGGGCACACCGTCAACAGCTGGCCACAGCAGCCAAAGTAAACACCACCCTCCATGAATCATGTGCCAACGATTCCCGTGCATTCCCGTACCGCAATCCTAACAGCCTCGCATCCAGGCATCCTCTCGTAGGTATGCTTCAAGTCTCGCAGTGCCAGTATACCGTGTACCATCCACGCTGTCTATGAGTAGACCCCTTCCTGTGCTTCAGGCTTCATGCCATACGTCAGGCCGCAAACCTGGACCACATTTGAACAACGCCATAAGCTACATCGCTTGGCTATAACATAACAGTTCTGTGGCAATCCGCGTCAGACGGCGGTATCCTCGGTGCAGCTAGGAGGCAGCGTGGGCCAAACTACCCAGGACCTACGACTTTGGTAATGCACCACCAGGCGTTCCGCACAAAAGGGGGAGGTCTTCATCACGCTTAGTGGCAGTGCTGGTTCCAAGCTGCGACCAGGCAGCGACGGCCTCATGCGCAACACCTGATGCCGCCTCGCCGAGAATGACAAACGACGGGGAGGAAAGCCATCCTCAGCTGCGAGGATGCCTATGTCTGCCTTTCTTCCGTCGGGGTCAGCGAAGGCAACCAGTCGCGTCACTGTCGCCACCGGCTGAGGTGCTCAGTGGTTTCACTGGCAGCGGGAACGCAACGAGAAATGTTTATGCTCCAACGAGCCTGGAGAATCTTCCTGTTGTCAGGATTGAGTCGCCAGAGTCATCCTCCTCGGGGGCAGCGGTCCAGACGATTAACGACGCCTCTACATTTGAGGGCAAAATACCAGCAGACACTTCGCTTACAGCATGCTTGTCAGCGACTGATGAGCGGGGGGAGCCAAAGCTCGGCGCAGCTTTGTTCAACCCTCGCTTCCGAGCAGTGCTCCCAGCTGCCAGCTCCCACAGGAGTGTCACCACAGATAGCACCATCTCAGCGGGAGACGCGATCGTCAACAATGCTTCGGGGCCTTGCGCGAGGCGTCGACGCAACGCACTTGCTGCGCACCGGTCCCGCATCGGCGCCCATCCACCCAAACACGAAAGCGCCGCATGCAAACGTTCGCAAGGTCATTAACTCCATCACAACCGGCGTCGACGGGGTCTCGCCAGGGTCCAGCCTCGAGGCGGCACCCGATGCGCCCCAGTCCCTGCCGAGCTACGACGATGCTTCACAACACGGCCTGCGCAACCCGACCGCAGTTAGCCTCTCCAGCTTGACCATGGGCCGCTCTATCACCGGCCTGACCAGCTCCACGTACCCCGTGCCCCACCACCTGCCGCTCGTCCACACCGTTACCACGGCGCCAAACTCCGCTGCCCGGTCGCTGCACAACCCCAGCTCCATGCCCGCCTGCGGCAACGATGTCCTCCATTCTGTCAGAGCCCGTCCAACCCATCGCCTCCTCCTTCGCCCAATCTGGCGAGCTCTCCCGCTTCCAATCGCTCCAAGGTGCTCTGTCCAGCGTCCTGAACGCTGACACGGGGCACGTGTCAAACGTGGCGGTGGAGCAGCTCCGGCAGCAGCTGCTGTGCGACCAGGCATCCGGCGTTGTGGGCCGGCCCATCGACGTTGACAATGTGGAGAAAGTGGGCCAGGGCAGCTACGGCGTGGTGTACCGCGGCGTGTGGCAGGGTGCCAACGTGGCCATCAAGTACCTGTGCAGCAGCAGCACGCAGCAGCTGCAGATCAGCACTACCGAGGCGCTGCTGTCCCAGCTCCTCGCACATCCCAATGTGGTGCAGGTGGGTCGGGATGGGGCTAGGGGTGGGGGATGGGGCTAGGGGCGGGGAATGGGGCTAGGGGCGGGGAATGGGGCGGGCGGGGAATGGGGCTAGGGGCGGGGAATGGGGCAGGGCTGGGCGGGATGGGGAGCACGGCGGGGCGGGAGGAACCCGGGGCGTGGGAGGGTGGCATAGGTGGCCGTGGGCAGTGTCTGCAAGGAATGCATGTGGGCGAGGACGGCAACCCTTGGGTTCCGCTGCACTGTTTCTTGGAGTGGTCACAAGTGGCCTGTCAGCCTGCCGCCGGGGACCCAAGTTCAGCCGCCCTCTCTGCCCCCTCAAGGACGTATGCCGTCCTCCCACCTAACCCCCTCCTTCTAGTAAACGACACGACCACTCATCGGCTGATGTATGCCCCTCCCCGCCTCACCCTCCCCCTCCCCGCTTAACCCC
Organism: Chlamydomonas sp. KOR1; assembly: GCA_036984285.1. NCBI lineage: Eukaryota > Viridiplantae > Chlorophyta > Chlorophyceae > Chlamydomonadales > Chlamydomonadaceae > Chlamydomonas > Chlamydomonas sp. KOR1. The sequence continues at coordinate 2,997 of BQMZ01000560.1, forward strand.
CCCTCCCCGCAGACATTCGCCTGCAAGGTGGTAGAGCTAACGACCGACTACTTCAGCACCACCGCCGACCAGCACGCCCGCGGCGACCTGCCCGCCATCCTGCAGCTGTCGCCTCTCACCACGGAGCTCGGAGAGGACCCCGCCGGGACCTCCCTTGCGCCAGGCGCCGGCAACGGACCCAACCGCCATGCAGAGGATGCCTCTGGTGCCTGTGACGGACCAGGAGCCAGCCTCAGCACCGCCCGGCACTCCGGCTTTGGCGGGACCAGTGGCGCCCTCGTGAGTCGGTTGGCGGGAGGGGGCCGTACGGGCAGCAACCGCAGCACGCACAGCGGCCTTGTGCCGGCGGGCGGACCCATGGGTCACTCCGACCTGCACGTGTCAGCAGCCAGCGGAATGACCATTGCGCTGTCGCCGGCCTTGGCACACCTCGCTAGCCACGGGACCGCCGCTGGGAGCCCGAAGGTTGGCGGTGGAGACGGCGACGGCGGCGGCGGCAGTGCGTTGGTGCATGCACATGCGCACGCCCATGGGAGCGGCGCGGGGGCGCGAGAGGTCGGGGTGCCGAGCGGCGGCGGTGCTGCGGGCGCGGTGGCCGCTGCCGCCGGCAGCGGCAGCAGCGCCGTTGCAGGTTCAGCTACAATCGAGGTGGACGCCTTGGCGACGGAGGACCAGCAGCCGCCTATCCTGCACCCTGCTGCTGCCAGCGCCGACGCGCAAGCCAGTGCCCGCTCAGCCCTGCAATCAAACGCGCCCGACCGCGGCCGCAGTTTCAGCGAGGGCCCCACTGGTCCCACACGCCTGCAGGCCAGGAGCAAGTCCCATTCCCCCGACTCCGCGCACGGCGGGTACCTGTCCCCTTTGCACCCTGCACGGGCGGAGATCCCGCAGCGGCGTGCGGCCACGTACGATGGGCACGTGTCGCGTGCACATATGGCGGCTGCGCCCGCATTCCGACGCGTTACGTGGGCCACGTATGCGGCTCAGGAGTACGCGGAGGGGGACCCGGCGGAGGCCCGTGCAGACCCAGGGCTCGGGCGGGCCGCGCCCTGAGACCCCTGCCCTCCCGCACCAACCTTGGTCTCCCCTTGGCACACCCCGACGGCTACGGCGGCGGCGACGGGCGGTGACGTGACGGCGGCGGCGGCGAATGCCAGCGGCGGCGGCGGCGGCGGGGGTCCGATCCGTTTGTGTACGGCAGGGAGCACGACGGCCCGCCCGCCCAGCCACGTGCACGGGCACGTGCACGGGCCGTCGCCGCTGGGTGCGGGAGCAGCAGCTGCTGCGGCTTCCGGCTCGTCCCATGCCATGCACCACCACCTCCTGGACCACCACCACCACCACGGCACGGCCCACGCCGCACACGCCGCACACAGCAGCCGCCAGTTCACTGGCCAGCACGGCGGCGTTGCTGCTGGGAGTCGTGGTGTGCCGCTGTTTCATGCGCTGCTGCAAGCGCGCGGCCGCGAGGCGGATGAGGTGGCCTGCGCGGAGGCCCTGGACTCATTCCAGAGCGGCGATGGTTTCGGCGCGCCGTACCTTGACGACGCCGAGCAACCCAGCCTGGCCAAGTACCGGCCGCTGCTGGAGCAGCTGCATGCTAAGCCGGGAGACTTCCTGACCCAGATCATCATGGAGGTGCGTGCGTTTCGTACGCAGGAACTTACATTGTGGCACGTAATGTAGCACTGAAACGGGACGTAATGTGCTACCGTGACCCCGCAACTGCAAGCATACAGTATAGCACGTAACGTGTCAGCGCATGGCGTTTGGTCCCTCCGACATGGCGGCGCGACACGCGTTTGGCTAGGAGCCGTGCTGTCGTCGTTAGGGCTGTGGAGCTGCCATGCTTACAAGTGCCCTTTGTTAGTACGTGCTTGCGGTAACCGGGGGCGACACGGGGAAAGCAGCAATTCGAAATTGTCTGCTTGCTGCTTACTCTACATGTGCGCAGCATTGCGACCGCGGCAGCCTACAGCGGGCCATCGACAGGAACATCTTTAGAGCCTCGTCCCGGTGGAACGCCCGAGTGGCGCTGCGGGCCATGCTGCGCACAGCCCGCGAGATCGCGCAGGTAAGCGGCTCGGACCTCAGCTGCGTACGACACGCTTGCACAGATGAGTAGCCACGTACGGTAGAATGCAAAGCGTTGTACCACCAGCATGCTAGGCAGGTAAGCGGCTCGGGCCTCAGCAGCACGCCACGCGTTTGCTCTGAATGATGAACAGCTACCTTGTGGCATGATTTCTTCCCATGACGCTGTGTTGTTTTGTCGGCAGCTCCCAGTAAGCGTCGTGCCACCCGCATGCTAGGCAGATTATGTACCACCGTGTTTGCTCTACTTGTTGGTGCATACACCAGCTTTGTTTCCCTCGCGACGAAGGGCATGTGCCACCTGAGCGCCAGCCAACCGTGCCTGTGGATACCCTTATTAGGTTATCGCGGCTGTGGCAAGTGCTACCTCGATGTTTTGCTCCCGCAGGGCATGTGCCACCTGCACGCCAGCCAGATCGTGCACGGCGACCTCAAGCCTCAGAACGTGCTGCTAAAGAGCAGCAGGTCCGACCGCCGGGGCTTCATCGCCAAGGTGAGCAGCACGTGGGCAGCATGTGGAGGCGGCACAGTGGTGGGCAGCATGTGGGCAGCACAGACCCAAACAGGGATGAGCTGTATGCCCGTCTCGTTTGACCAGCGGCCCCGTCTTCGCCTGCCAGCCACAATGAGTGTGTGTAGGAATTCAGTGAGTGTGTGTGTTGCACCGCCCCAGCCGCGGCCCCAGTCCCTGGCACAGCTGCCGCATGTTGCACCCCGTGCATTTTGATCAGTCTGCATCCAAGCCTTGCGGTTGCCGAACGGAACTTGGTCTTGACGTAGGGGTTGACCTGTCCGGCTTCGGCTCCAGCGGCACTCCGTGCATGCGTGTGTGCTGTGCCTACAGCGGCACGTGCGTCCACACTCGTTTGCATCACGAGCGGGGCTTCCCGTGCCACCCTGCATGAAGTCCTGTTCGAAGTGACAAACACCAACCCCAAGCCTTGACCTGTGAACCGGGACTGGCCCTGGTCACCCACGGATGGTGCTCTTGCTGCTGCTGCTGCTGCTCCGGACGTTAGGCTGCACCAAAAGGTCGCGACGCTTCCTGCTCAACCTTACAGCTGCTCTGCCTGCATTGCCTAAATTCTTCAGGTCGCGGACTTCGGGCTTTCCAAGATCCTGCAGGCCAAGGAGCGCAGCACGCTGGAGTGCGATACGGACGCCACGGGTACCGTGCCCTACATGGCGCCCGAGGTGCTGGACGGATCCATGCCCCGCGGCAGGTGCGTTGTGTCCGGTAACCCTCTCTTGCATCTTTCCAGTCTATGTCCGAGCTATGCCGTTGCCGAACATGCATGGGCAGTTTGAGGTCGCTGTGCGTGCGAGCACAAGTCGGGAACCCTGGCTTGCATGGCGCATTAGTTGCTAGGTTAGGTGGTTGTGGTGAGGTGTCCGTGTGACTGTGTCCGTTCGCGTCCGTGTTGTGGCTTAGTGGGTCCCGACATTGTGTACAGTTCCGTTTGCCGGGCGGTGGGCGCAGGTGCTGTTTGTGGTACAGGGATGCTTGTGAACAGCGATGGTGTACTGTGTATGGTGGGCTGGTCGGTGTTGAGCTGTGATCCGTTTTGCAGCGGCCCTGCGCAGCAGCATGGTGGATTGCGGCGTCGGGGTCTCTTCCCCTCCCTTGATTGGTGCTGGGCATGAACTGCGACCATTGAACACCGCCACATGCCGAGTCGGAATCCCTGCAAGCTGACTCCAGCCTGCGTGCCCCCAGGCCCTCCACCTTCTGGTAGTGGTTGTGTTGTCGTTTCGAATCGCCAACCAACTCGCTCTACTCGCTCTACCAGCGTTTCCGTGCTTCCCTAACGCCTCACACGGTTTCCTCGCGCTTTACGCGAACCCCCCGGCCCCCCCTTCAGATGCGTACTCGTTCGGCGTCATCCTCTGGCAGCTGGTCACAGGGGAGCGCCCCTTCGCGGACGTGCACCCCGGCCGCATGTGGGTGGGCGTGTGCGCCGGAACGCTGCGCCTGTGGCCGCCAGAGACGCACCCCATGGTGCGGAAGCTGGGCGAGGCGTGCATGTCCTTCGACAAGCGCCAGCGCCCACCCTTCACAAAGATCGCGCGCGTGCTGGGCGTCATTGAGAACGTCGTACGGAACGGGCCCAACGCTGGCGGCGCCGCCGCCAGCGCCCCGACTCGGGGCTTCCGGCAGCTTCGCGCCGGGGTCGCGGGTGGCCATGGCGAGCACCGCGGCATCCATGGCGGCGGCGATGGGCGCGAGCACCAGCGGCCCTGGGGGCGTGGGTGGCGGCGTGGGATCAGCGACCCTGCGCTCTCAGCCGTGATCGGGATGTACGGCCCGGTCGGCGTCGGTCGGTCCGTCGGGTGTGGGCAGCGCTGTGATGCATGGCTCGCCCTTGGGCCCCGGTGGGCCGCCTGGCTCGTACGACGGGATGCCGAGCCTGGGGCCAAACGGCGGCGCCGGGGGCTCCCTTGGGTGCGGCGGCGCCACTGGAAATGGGGCGCTGTTTGGTGAGGGTGCGGTCTTTGCGGCTGGGCAGGCGGGAGCGGCGGCAAACGGGTCTGCCAGTACCCCTTGGGCGGTTGTGCAGGGCAGGTCGAGCATCCCAGGGCACTCCACGGGGCCGTGGACGGGCGGCGCTGGTGGAATGCTCGCACCCGCGCACTACCCGCTTGCGCTGATCACCAGCCCCTCGTGCAGCAGCCTGCAGGGGGTGCTGTCGGAGAGCAGCCTGGGCGTGATGACGCCCCTGTTTGGCCGCGTGGGGTCGCTGCAGGGGCACGCACACGTGTCGCTGCAGGGGCACGCACACGTGTCCATGGCGGGCGCCGGCCCTGCCGCGGGCCCTCGAGCCCAAGGCCCACTCAGCGCGCAGCCGCGCGCGCATCGCCGCTCTTCCGGCTATGGCGGCAGCATGCCATCAATGCCCGTGTTGGTCGAGGCGGCGCCCGAGGCGGCCGCCGCCGCGGCAGCGCCGCCAGCGTCGGCAGCGCTGGTAGCGCTGGCCATGGCCGGTGCATCCGTGGCGGGCTCGAACGACAGCGGCAGGGAACTCTTTTCAGGGACGGCCGCCGCCGTTGCCACGGTGCCGCCGCCGCCGCAGCCATCGGGCAGCGTCTACAATGCCACGGCCAGCCAGCCGCGCGCATGTCGGCGTACGGCGGCGTTGAGTTCCCCGTACAGCAGAGCGCGGGGCCGCTCAGCGGCCGAACCATAACGTCCAGCCGCGCCAGCGCTCCCACGGTGCCGTTGCCTGGCCCAGCGCACTCATCGGCGGCAATGTCGTACGGCAGTGGCGGTGGCGGCAGCACCAGCGCGATGCGCCCCAGCGGCGTGTACGAGATGCTGGGTACGAGCGATGGGCACGACCCGCGCATGCACAACGGCTCGCCGTCCATGGATGCAAACCCCTTCCGGTCTTTTAATGGCATGGCGCCGTCTTCATTGAGGCCGTCGCCGCCGCGGCCGCCGCTCCCGCAGCAACAGCAGCAACAGAGGGCCAACGGCGGGCAGGTCTCGAGCGCCGCGAGCCCCTTTCTGGTCGCCGGCCCCATTCCAATGCCGCCGTGGCGAGAGACGGTGCCCAACCCACGGTTCGTCATGCGACCCCCCGAAGGGACGGACCACCTGCGCCTCATCCAAGGTGCGCTGGTGCAAGCCCTACCCGAGTACGCCGCGAGGCGTGATGCCGCAGGAGGCCAGGACGGGCCTGCGGTTGCGGCGGCGCACATGGTGTACCCGACCACGGGGCACCTGCTCCCCGGCAGCACCCTTGGTGCGGATGTGGGCGTGCTGGGCTCCGTCGCGGGTATGTACGGCGCGTCTGCACCGCCGCCACCGCCACAGCGGCCTCTTGCGCCGGAGCAGCAGCAGCAGCTGCTGCTGCTATGCAACAGGATACGTCCCATGTTGCACACCCTTGCCCTTACCGGCCAGCAGCAGCAATGCCTGCAGCCTGCGCCTATGGCGGCGGCAGGTGGCGGCGGCGCGGGCGGACCTGAGGGCTACCTTTTCGGGACGGGCGCGGGGGGTGAGGGCGTGCAGCCTGCCGTGATGGCAGCCAGTGGCCCAGCGAGTGGCAGCAGGCGGTCTTCGGTTGCTGGCGTGGACCGTGCGGCTTCGCCGGCAGTTGCCCCCCCGCCGACGTCAGCAGGCAGTCCCGCCCGCCGCGTAAGCTTCCAGCCCGGGGTTCAGCAGCAGCAGCTGTGCCTCCAAATGCAGCAGCAGCAGCAGCTTCCAGAGCAGCAGCAGCAGCAGCAGCAGCAGCACTTGCAGCAGGGCGTGCTTGACCCTTTCTGGCAGCGATACAACACTGGCGGCGTAGCCGTAAGCCCTGTTTTCCCGCCTCCCGCAGCCCTCGACACCACGGCGTTGTACCCCACAGGCACCTCCCCGCTGTTCCAAACGCCGTCCGGCATCAACGGCTCGCACCCCGGTCCAGGCGCCGTATACGACACCCCCGCCGCCGCCGCCGCTGCAGCAGCCGCTGCCAGCGCAGCCAGCGCAGGCGCAGGCCGCTGCCCTGGTTCCTCTACTGGCGGCGCGGGCCCGCCCCATTTCGGCGGACTGGTGCGCGGACCGGCACCGACCCATGGGTCATGTTGAGTCCCAGTCGCCCGACCCGACGCGCCGTGCGTCCGACCCGCGGCTAGTCAGCCTTGGCGCGGGTACGGCAGGCGCGTTCCTGGGCGCTCCTGCAGTGCAGCAGCAAGCGGCGGTTGGCACGTGGGCGCGCACGAGTGTCGGCGCGCCGACGGACGGAGGCGGCGTGCTTGGTGGAATGGGCAACGACGCCACTGGCACGGGCTCGGACGGCGCAGCGGGTGACGGCTCGACGATGCTGGACGACTCTGTGTGTGCGTCGGGCGTGTCCATCCTGTTCCCACGCCAGACGCACCTCTCCTCCTCCGCTGCGGACGCGTTTAGCCACGCCGCGGGCTCCGTGGGCTCGTACTCGGTGCAGCATGGTACGGCAATGGGGCAGCTGCTGGCGCTAGCACACCTGCCCGACGGGCTCGCCAACGGCGCGCCGATGGGGCCGCATCCCGGCACCGTGGGGGGCGTGCCGGCCGGACACGTGGCACAGGGGCCGGGCTTAGTCAGCGGGTACCAACTGATGTACGGAATGGGGATGGGCGTGAACATGGGGGGTCAACTGCAGGGTAACATGGGAATGGGGTTGGGGTCCGGGGCGTCACCGCCGCAGGCGCAGCCGCCGCACGCACAGCCGCAGCCGCAGGCGAGGTCGCTGGGGTGCGTGAGTGTGAGCAGGGATGGACTGGGCGGTTCGGGCGTGCCGCAGGGCACGTGTCAGCCAGGCAGCCCGCTGTCGTACAGGGAGCGTGAGCGGGACAGGGTACCGGCGGGATTGAGGCGGGACACGATTTTGGAAGGGGATGAGGATGCGGAGGGTGCGTAGGACAAAGGGACGAGACGGAATGAAAGGGACCGAGGGTTGCATGCATGGGGGACGCACGGGTTGGCACTTGGGCATCGCGCATATGCATGCAGAGGCCTTCAGCGCAGGTCTGAGTGTGATTGACAATGCATATAACAGCGATCAATATCATCTGTTTCGTCTGGGGGCGGCGGAGTTTTTAACTTGTATCGGAGCCTGGTGCTGCAGTCAATGCTGCTCGTTGCTGCGTTGTGTGCCAAGGCATGGAACGTGGAGATTGCTCAACCTAGTCGTCGTAGTTGTGGTCGATGACACTTCTCGCTTTGGAGCCTCTTTTCTTGCTTAGTCTGTTCGAGCAGTACGGTAGTGCGCGTGTGATTACCCGGAAGGTTACGTGGCACATTTGCGTTAGGGTCCTCGTTTTCCGTGTCCAGGCTTCGTTCTTACGCTTCGCAACATTGGAGCATCCAGGGAGCCTGCGTTTGTGATCATGGCACAGCATACAAGACAGTACTGGGTGTTATGCGCAGTCATTCGATGATGCTTCCGTGACGTGCACGAGTGGAGGGCATGTGCAGAGACAACAGCATGGTGCATGCGTTGACACGTTCTAGAGCACCATCGCAGTCGTTAGCGACTACGGCAGGGCCACAGTGCACATGGTTCGCAAGGGTGTGCTTGCACGTGGCTGGTGCCGTACAGAAAGCTGGCCTTTTGCGCCATGTGGGCCATGTATGTACGCCACCGGAAGCTTGTGGTTTAACGCCACCATTCGCACGTAGGTGTGTTTGCGGTCAAACGGAGGTGCCTGAGAGCCAATTGCTGCATACGGCTGCATGTTCGGCACTGCGCACTGCAAAGCGAATTGTGCATCGGCTTTCTTATGGTTCACCTGGCCGGGTTGTTGCAGAGCGTCAGCCACGCTTGGCCATGCATCGGACTGTCTGTGGGTGAATGTTTCGGCATTGCTTCAATCTTCGACAGACGCATACGCGTTGGCGCTCTTCGGCGCCGCGCATAAGTAAAGATGGTGTTTTAGATGCTGTTTTAGCATGCAGGTTGGATTAGGCACAGCGAATTCCGATTTGGTGGTTGTGTGTGCCCGTTCGGAACGTCTGCAACTCGCAAGGAATGATATCGAGGTGTGCGGTTGTTCGTTGGGATGCAACGGGCAGTGGTTGTGCAGCTCCATTTGTCATATGATTGCCAACTCCTGAGGCGACAGAGGAAGCCCTTTGGCGGGTGGGTGGTGCTGAGCGCCTGCGGGTTTTGGTCAGTCGTGAGCTTTGAGATGCGTCGTTGGCATGAAGCTGCGGTAGGGGTACTGGTGCTGGGGTGCCACAGCTCGTGCATGGCCTACGTACGTAGAGGGCGATACAGTCGTACTTTTGCCCTGGTGGAGAAAACCCCCGGAGCAGGGTATTTGAGCTGGTGTTGCTTCTCACTTTCATGGTGCTGCTCGGGGGGTGCACGCTGCGGACGCAGGAGAGCTGCTTGTGCTGGTGGTGCTGGTGCCTATGCTTGCGCTGTGTCAGTTGACGGTCCTGTGCCTCAGCTGTAGGCATGTACCTGAATCACAGTCATTGTACTTTACCGAGTCGGAGCAGTCAAGGTGCTTGCGTTCAGGTTGCAGCAGGTTAAGAGCAAGGGGTAAGGGCATGGTGGTTGTAATCAGGAGGTGCGGCTGGTCAACGGTTCACCCGCTGTGCTCTGTGTGCCTGGGTTCTGGCACAAGCAGGCCTACGGGCGGGGTCAGTTTTCGCAGGTTTCAGGTGCCTGGGATGCGTTTGGGCATGCGGGCTGCTGGTGCTTACTGATGCGGTCAGTGGTGTTACACGGCGAGGATTCTTCCCTCCGCAAAGTGCAACGACCCGTGTATGAGCGGGGGGCTCGGGTCTCCATACATACTGATGCCAGTCAGTCAGTGTTACACAGCGAGGGTTCTTCCCATACTGATGCGATCAGCACTGCTGCTGCGGTGAGGCCCGTGGCTCTTGGGCAGGGGCGTGGACGGCCCAGACGGTAGGGCCGGAAGCCATTGCGACCGACTGACTGGCCTTTAAACTGGCCCAGCTGTTGTCTGGCGTGTGTGTGGGCAGGCCGGAGTGTGTAACTTACACGTGTCGCCTGGGTGTGACCCAAGGCAAGTCATTGTATTGGCGTACTTAACTTGGTGTCGTAATGGGCAGTCAACTCTACGTGAGCCAAATATTTCGAGGCCTGTTAATATCTCGGCGCCGCACAGTTTTTACCCAAGGTTCTTTGCTTGGCTATGCCTCGAAATGCAGCGACACTGCCGCACGGGCGCATGCATTGGGATCGCGGCAAACCTGTGCGTGTGTCCATTGCCACGGCACGGCGGCGGTTGACGAGCCCGTTGGAGGTGGGCACAGGTTGGACGATTTGTGGCGTCATGGTCTTGAAGTACGTCTGACACGGCTGTGCGTATGTGTAAAGTACGTACGTGCAAGTGCGAAGTTCTCGTAACCAAGGCGGGCTTTCAGTTGCAGTTGGTCCCTTGCCTTCTGTGTTGCGATTCTACAGTTAGGATATGCTACTGCTGGGTGTTGTGGGTCCTTGGACGAATAATAAGGGCAGAGTGCCTGGAATTTCGGAGGCCATGTGGATCGTGCCGTTGTGCATCAGTTGCAGGTACATTTGTACGTGATTGTACTATGGGCAGAAGCTCACGCAACTGGCACGCAGAGCGACAGAGAGGACGAGGACAGACGCCTCGAGACGGTTGTGCGGTAGCCACCGGGGCCTCTGGTAGCCACCGGTTACTGGTACATGACGAGTGTGTACGAATGCAGTTGCGGGGTCACAGTTGCAAATTTCAAAACAAGTACTAGTTACAAGCAAGCGGCAAGTTGCTATACTAGTGACTAGTGACAGGCATCGAGACAGGCTGCGGCTGGGTGCTGAGAAGCGAGGACTAAACTGAAGCTGAAGTTGAATATACCAGCTGTGTCGGGTGGCCCCCCGGCCCACGCGGGACAGACGGTTGCGTGCACACTCGAGTGAAATGCGATGCATACCTGCATCGAGGAGAAGAGCCGCCGCCCGTGAGTCCAGGCAGAAGAAGTAGACAACTATTAAGTGGTACAAAGTGAGCAAGGCAAAGCCGGGGGGCGGCGCTAGAATGACGAGTGTGTAATAAGCTGGCTATATAGTGGTACGCAATCCATGGCTAAAGGCCGCCGGTCCTGACCCTGATGGTGTGGAGGATACACTCGGGCGCACTACAGCTCTTCAGGTGCTTCAGTAGTCAAGTGTGCCCCAGTTGATCAGGTACTCAGCTTCTTGTTCGCTTACCGGTGAGCAGTGTTACACAGTCTGCTACAGCCGGGGGTCCAACACTGGATGGCTCGTGTGCCTCAGGCATGAGCAGGAGGGGAGCCTCTGTACAGTACGAGCCGGAAGGTCGAGCTTAATGAACATGAAAAAAATGACATCGAATGAACAAACACGCGCGGGGTCCTACTGTACTCCGATTAGGGAAAACCGGGGCTGCCCTGAGCAGCAGTTGCCCTGCAAGGCCCCTGCCAGCCTGCCGCCGATGCCCTGAACGTGCATCTTCATCCCTCAACTCGATGGCCTGTTGGGTTTGGGTTCCTGTTGGGCTTGGGTTTTGGTGCTACCAACCCGAAGCCTCAACACCTCCCGAAGCTGCCCTCACGCATGCCACCACATGCTAGGTACCCCCGTTTGCTTCACATGTTTCAGTTCTGCAGCTTTTGGGCGTCGGGTGGAAGGGGCGAAAAGCACCAGACGTGGCTCTGGCTCCGGAACCTGTTTCGGCAGTACAGGGTTCAATTGTGGAATACAGAGCGGAGAAGTGGTTTCTATCATCCTAAGTGAAGCCATAGATTCAATGCTGACCGCGAACCGCGCTGCGGTTTGTACGCGTCTGCCAGGCCACCAGGCCTTTCCAACCAAAACATTCCGCGTGACTCCGAAGTGAATAGGAGTAATTCCGCATAGATGCGTGGGCCAGCAGACGATGGTCGCTTGTGGTTGAGACACAAGGAATGGACCAGCAAGCGGGCGAGCTGGAACGCGATGGAGACAGGCCATCTGCTCTATCGTGTTTACGCAGCTGCTGTACGGAGCGTATGTGAGCGCTACTGCAGTGCGAAATTCGTTGCACCGAGGCTGCATGGCCCCACCGTTACGAAGTACAACTCCGTCTGTCGGCTCGTGCGCCTCTACCCCCTTGCACAGCCCCAAGCTCAAGCTTTTCATCATCACGAACTTTCTGCCGCTCGCATTCCTTACGGCGTTGGCGTTGGCTCTGGCGTGGCCGGTCCCGGGGCGGTTCCTAGCGCAGGTCACCATCCTGGGAAATGTGCGCATCGTCCAGGTGGGTGCAATGGCACGAGGACACGTCTATGATACACTTTCGTGCATCTCTAGCAAAACATGGAACATGGCGCATGAGCATGTCGTTGCGCACACACAGCTCCTGGCGTGGTATTGGGCTTGGGGCAAGGGTTGCTCAAGGAGCAGCGTGGGGCCGCGAGGTCTTACCAGCGCGCCTCCTTGATGGATGGCGTGTGGCCTCGTGCGTAACTGCTGCTTGTCCTGTTGCTCTGCAGGTGGTGTCCATTTGCATCGTTTTCTTTATTACGGGCCTGCAGCTCAACACACAGGTGCGTGGTGACTTGGCGTGGTGCTGGGGTGATCGGGTACCGGTATACCAACTGAACTTAAACCTGGTGACAAAGTGATGCAATTAGTGGCATGCAACCACTGGAACGGCGCGACGGGAACGAAGGGCAAGCAATATAAAGCCGTGGTGCTGTGGCGGGATGGCTGAGGTGCACACCACAAGAGCTGTGTGTAGAGCTGCATTAGGGGGACGGAGTCGGGATGCATACGCCGTACACACACAAGGTGGGCTGTTACAGAGCGAGCAGGAGAGCACTCAGCAGGGGTACTGGACGGAATACCTTGAAGGAGGCCGTATGCGACCAGGAGACGCGCCGTTTCTCGGCAGATGTGTGGAGCTGGTCTTGGGTTGAGCGTGGCGCACACAGACGAAGGAAGGGCCACCCCTGTAGCCGAGCGGCCTGCTAGGCGGTCTGCTTGGCGGTTGTCCCTCTTGAACCGACTGATCTGCAACCCTCCGCTGCACCGCATTGGCGTGCCCGCACAACAGCGCGCTGCTTCTTCTTTCCCCCATTGCCTGACTCCTCTGTCCTCTCCCGCGACAACGTAGGGCCCCTGGAAGCGCCCCTACTGCCCTAAGCTTGTACCCGACATTGTGTGCCACAGCTTCTCCAGGAGCTCAAATAGCGCCCTGCAAACGCGCTGCGCCACGGTGCTAAATCGATATGCATGTTGCTCCAACCCTTTGCTCCGTCTCACTGAAACGCATGTACTGTCCTCACTGCGCAATGGCACCCATCCTAATGCTATGAGTCCTGTTTCCCATACCGGTACACCTTTCCTCCTCCCCAGGAGCCCAAGCGCGTCCCCAGCTAGCTCTCTACGTAATGCTGCCAGGTTCATAGTGTTCGGCTCAATCGCCATCAACGCATCCCCACTACAACTTTGGCCCCCTTACCACAGGCAACATGCGTACTGGTAAACCACCGCCTTGCACCCCACTGCTTACTGTGTGGCCCATGCTTTGTGTGTCCCCAACCCCTACCAGGAGCTCAAGCGCGCCCTCCAGCTGCGCAATGCCCCGGGCATCGTGTTTGGCTTTCTGTCCATCCTCATCATCACACCATGCCTGGGCTTCGTGTTCCGGGAGATACCGCTAACTCCGAAGGCCTTCGCGATAGGTGGGCGCCGGGGCAGGGGGCGAACCGCAAAGCAGCAAAGGGGGAGGGAGAAGCAAGGGGGAGAGGTGTCACTGCAGGTGTCTGACGCCCACGGCCTTTACCGTTGGTGGGCGCCAGGGGGCGGGTAGTCCGCCGCTGGTCCGAGGGCAGGACGGGGGCGGGTGGAACGGTGCAAAGCGGGTGCAGCCAGGGGCGATTGATAGGGATGGGGACGATTGATAGGGATGGGGACGATTGATAGGGATGAAGGTAGGGACAGGCCGTTGCCCTCTGAGCCCTGACTGCAACTACGGCCGCTTTGGGTGCCGCCTGCCAAGATGGTGTGGAGCCCTGGCAGAGCCCAGACGCACCTCCCACCCACCCACCCACCCACCCACCCACCCACCCACCCACCTCCGCCACCGAGGCCACTCGCCTCACCAGAAAGCCACCATGCCATCGCCCTACAGCTTTCCAGAACCTGGCTTGAAACCAGCTATTTCACTCCCGTGCCGCACCCACCACCCAGGGCTTGCTAGTCGCAGGACATGCTACTTCCCTACTTGCTCTGGCTTGGTAACTAGTACCTGCCCTGGTTTCATGCTCCTGTGTCCCTTCACCTGCACCTGCATCGCTGCCCACCACACAGGCCTGACCATCTTCTCCGTGGCCCCCACCACACAGGCCTGACCATCTTCTCCGTGGCCCCACCACCCTGGGCGTGGGCGTGGCGCTGACCACGGCCTGCGGGGGTAACGAGGCCATCGCCCTGCTGCTCACCGTGGGCACCAACATGCTGGCTGTGGCCACCATGCCACCCGAGCTGCGCCTGCTGCTGGCCGGACAGAGCACGGGGGTTGGGGCAGCAGGGCCACCGGTGCTGGCACCGGCACCGGCGCCGGGGCCCGTTGGCGATGGTGGCGGCAGCGGCGGCAGTGCGGATCTCAGTCCGGACATCAACGTGAGTGTAGGACGGTGGTTGGGGACGGGGGGGCGAGGTGTGGGGTGCTGCACATCATAAGGAGGAGCTACGGGTAGCTGGCACCGTGCCCTCCGAGCTGCCCCTGCTGCTGGCCGGACAGAGAATGGGGGCGGGGGCAGCAGGGGCAGGCGCCGTACCGGCGCCGGCGCCGGGGCCCGTCGACGATGGTGGCGACGGTGGCGGCAGCGCTGATCTGAGTCCGGACATCAATGTGAGTGCGGGAGGGGGGTGCTGGAGGATTGGGAACGGGGGAACGATGCGAGGGGTGCTGCACATGGTGAGGACGGATGGTAGCTGGCCCCGGTGCCCATGGGTGATGGCGGGGGCGCCGGCAGCGCTGACCCGAGTCCGACGTGTATGTGAGGAGGAATTGTGTGCAGCGGGGTGGTCCACGGACCGAACCGGCGCCGCCCAACATGCGCAATATGCATCCGCCGTGTGCCTCGCGGCTGGGAAGCGGCTTGGTTGGAGCGCCGGCCCCGTACACAACGAACGTTAGCTCAGCGCTGTGCTGCGCGGTGGGAGCGCTGGAGGAGGTGTCTAGGCGGTGCTCTCGAAACCAACGCGTTGCTTGCTGACGTGCTTGATATATCCTAAATCGTCTCTTCACTAAGCAGCAGTTTGAACTCCCCGCGTCTCCCCAGGTCACCGATCTCCTCGTGAAGCTCGCGATAACGGTGCTGGCGCCCTTCATTGTGGGCAAGGTGAGCAAGCAGCACCGAAGATCGGAGCGTTAGGCCACAGCATTGCACCAAGCGCACCGGGCACACAGCCTCCCCCCCTTGCTTATGCAAACCCCTGTTACGCCGTCAGTCCATCCCCGCCTGGGCCAAGGAGCACCTTGCGCCCCTGTCACGCTTCTCCTGGCAACACACACGTGCGCAAACGCCTTACCGAACATGGTGTTTCCGCCACCTTCTGCATCGACCCGCAGGCCCTGCGCGAGCTGTCACCCACTGTTGCGGCCTGGGCCCAGGAGTACCGTGTTCCGCTCCCTCTTCTCCACCTCCAACCTGGCGTTCGTGGTGTGGCAGACGCTGTCCGCCGCCCGCAACACGCTGCTGGCTCAGTCCCCCGGGCCCGTGTTCGCCATGATGGGGCTGGCGCTTGGGCAGCACGTGGCGTACCTGATCTTCAACTACCTCGTCGTGTGGTAAGTGGGGTTAGCTCCCCACAGTTCCGCCCCGGCCGTGTTCGTCATCACGTCCGCGTCCCGCGCCACCACTAATGCATGCTAATCGTGTTGCCGACTCACACCGCACACCGTCCCTCCCCCGCAGGTACCTGCTGCGCACCCCCCTACGCGAGGCCATTGCAGTTGTGATCATGGCCTCTCAATGCATGGATTCCAATCTTACCGTAGCGATCTGCTAGAAACAAACGTTATGTCAGCCGTCGGCCCAATAAACGTACACCATCCCATCCCCGCAGGTACCTGCTGCGCACCCCCCTACGCGAGGCCATTGCAGTTGTGATCATGGCCTCCCAGAAGTCCGCCCCCGTGGCCGTGACCGTCATCACCTACGTGTCACGCGACACTGTGCAGCAGGGCCTGCTGTCGCTGCCCGCCATCATCGGACAGCTGTTGCAGATCTTCCTGGGCGCAGCGCTCGCCAAGTACCTAGCCAAAGTAGTGAGCAGTTTCCACTTGGGATGGTTGCGCGTAAACGTGGAGCGGCCGTGTAAGGCGTCAGGGAAGCGCGGAAGCGCTGGTGCCTGCACGACAAGAGGAAGTGGGTTTGGAGGAGTTCAGGGTGTAGGGTAGCAAACCCCTGAACGGAGTGTGACTTCCGATACCTCCTGGGAGCCCGCAACTCTCCTCACCCGTTCTTCATGCCCTGTGCCCCTCCCCTCGCTGCAGGTGGAGCGCTCTAAGAGAGCCGCAGCCCGACATGGGAGGGGCGGGCCAGCTGCCGGCAGCTTCCGTGGTGGCGCTTGGACATGGCAGCAACTTCGACCTTGACATGGAGGCACGGGGCATGGGGCCACACCCTCCCTGGGGCCCCATGGCGGGAACGGACATCGGGCCGTATGGGAGCAGCAGAAACAGCAGCAGGCTGGTGGGTGTGCCTCCCGGTTTTCCTCCAGGGCCACATGCGCACTGCGGGCCGGCGTTCGAGTGGGGCCGTCCGGGGCTGGATGACCCCGGGTCAGGGGCAGGGGCAGAAATAGTGGCAGGGGATGGTGCCGGGCAGGGGCATGGGGCGCTGCGGATCGGGCGGGGTGTGGGCTGGCGGGGGGAGAGTGTCGGGGGCTGGTGCGGGTGACGGATTGGCGTGCGGGGGGTGCGGAGGTGCAGGGGCTACGTTGGCGCGTGGTGCGGGGGGCATGTGGAAGGAAGGGGATGTGGGGCCGACCGGTGAGGTGGAGGTGGTTGTGTCTGGTGGCGGGTCGGACGGTGGCTATGCGGTTGCAGGTGCGGCACGGGCGGGGAGAGGGTCCGCGGGGTAGCGGCCGAGGGGTGTGGTGGCAGCTGGGGCGGGGAACGGGCAGTGCGAACGGCGTGCGGGGAGTGGAGGGTCTGCGGATACGGGGTTGGGGTGCGATGCGTGTGCGAGAAGCTCCAGATGTTGGAGCGCTGAATGTGAGGCATGAGCCAGGCTGTGCGTTTCGTAGTTGGTTGCAAGGCACGTTTGCGCACGCGCGCATGCTATCATTGCGACCGGGCCATGCGTAGGAAACCGTGGAGTGTCGCTCGCCCCTTTCGCAGGCACCACAGCGCACAACTGCTGGCAAGCGCGCACGGCTCGCAGGGCAACACTTTACTGCCGTGCCAGCCATATGAATGAACTCTTTGTAGTTGCCTACGTAACTACGAAATCCTGTTTTAGCACCCTGGGCTGTCGCTTATTGCGCAGCCTCGACCGTGCGTACCGTGATCAGAGGGAGGTTTCTTTTGACGGTGGTCCTTTCACATGTTGAAGGCTTGACCCTGTGCAGGGTGTGTTCGGCAACCGCTTTCATGGTGCGCTGCACAACATTTCAGTCGTAGCAGGCGGCGTTGGACGGTGTTGCGCTGCCGTGCTCGCCAAGCCGTACCGTCCTTTGTCGCCCCTAGTCGTACAACGGCCCTGTGAAAAGCTGCGTAATATGCCGTACAGGGGCCGTAGCGCCGTACCCTGGTTTCGTATGTTACATGGAATTTACGAAAATTGCATTGAGACAGCTCTAATTGCACTGGGCGTTTAAGCGGCCAAGGAGGCATATCGTCCGTGGTCAACTATGGTCAACTCCAGCGGCAATACATTGCGGGCCGGAGCGCCGCAGGCCAAAACCACGTGCACGCACCAGGCAGGGGAGGCACCGCATCGCTCAGGTAGCAGTGACGCGGCTGGCCCTTGCCATTCAATGAATATAATTGGAGTGGATCACAGTCGGTATCTATGGAATGCTTTCAGGCGGTGCAAATGGTGAAAGAAATGCGCGGGAGCAACAGTGGACGCTGGACCATGTGCAGGAGCAGAGAGATATCATGAATTGATCCAGACAAATCACCAAAACACGAGTGAAATGCGCCGACATGCAGGCACAGGGTCTCTCCACAGTTTCATACAGGCCAAATAAATCACATCACGTGATCACCAACTGCCCTGCCGCGACTATGCTAACCTCTCTGAAGGCATGTTTGAGTGGTGCTTGCGTGACAATGCCGTCAAGTTGCAAATAGCTTTATGCGATCCATCTGTGGGACCTATCGCCCAGCCCACCGCCTGTTGTTTGCCGAAATGGCTCAGCTACCGCTGCACTATTTTGGGCTCGACTTGTCCTCCTGTTCTGGAACCGTTTGGTCAAGCAGCAAGGGTCGCTCGCCCACCACGTGCTGAGAGAGGAGATCCGGTTAGCGGATGAGGGATGGGCTGATGCTTGGGCGGGTAAAGTGCTGCGTTTTGTCAGGGAGCTCGGCGTTGATGTATGGCTGGAGTTACCTGTAGATACTGTCTCCATGCAGATAGGGCGGCGTGGCTTGCTGGGCGCCCCTCCTTTTGCCACTGTGATGTCTAAATTTAGAGAGCGTTTGATGGCTGGTTGGGATCATGCACGGGTTAGTATCTCCTGTGGACTTCCCGTCCGACGGGAAGCGCCCTGGCATCCAGATGAGTAGGTACAAGCATCAAATGGGGCTCGCCTTTCGAGGCTCTGCTGGTTCCATGTGGCCTAAGCACGCCAAAGTGTTCATTTCGCGCGCGCACCAAGTGAAGTTGCTGTCGTTTAGGCTCTGTGCATGGCCGCTATCTGCAAATAGAGCTGTCCAAAGGGGCAGGCGTTTGGCCCGCTCGAAAGGCTGTGTCTCGCATGCAACGGTGGTGCTGTCGAGGACGAAGAGCACGTGCTTATCCACTGCCCTGCGTATGCCAGTGCCCGTGCTACTGTTGATTTGCCTTACGACCAGGGGATCTGTGCTGTGATGGCGGTTGAGGACCAGACCAGTCTGGCAGGGCTGTTGTTTCGCATCAGTGAGACCCGGGCTGGGATATTATCCCACGGGCGTTAGGCCAGGTGCACTTCTCCTTGTCTACTCCTGCTGACGGTCTCGGAGCCACACTGCTCATGGGGCATACCGCTGGCTGTGGGCTGCACCGCTCAAGCTATGTAACAGTAACAGTAACAGTAACTGCCCTGATCACTGCCACCGTGCTGCCACGTGCCGCACTCGGGGAGCCGCCCCATGGACGGACACAGGATCAACCAAAGACAACAGACGTGGCTGTTGCCTTATATCCCCATGTTGTTTGAGGCCAATATCCTGCACGCAG
>BQMZ01000561.1:0-46677 GCA_036984285.1 Chlamydomonas sp. KOR1
TTCTTCCATACGCCCTGTCCATGATATGTACGCACATAATCTGTGATGGTAGCTCGCTTAATTACATGTATTTTGATACAGATCCAAGTATTGGTGTCATTATGTAAACATACTATGCCCTTGGCTTGCCGCCCTTTGATCAACAGTGGTCATTATCCACAGACAATTTTCTCCGGCTGGCACATAGATCGAAAGAAGCATACAAGGTCATCATGCTGTCTGTGCCACGGAGTTCTATTTCTTTCACAATTGCTGACGTCCCCACGACAATGCTGGCCCAACTTGCTGTGAACTGACACGCAATACCAACTTGAGGGTAGTAAATTAGTTTGTGTGACAATCACTATTCATTGTAGCAGCCTAAGTGCATAAAAGGTGGAGCCCCGGAATCAAGGAAACAAAGAAAGCACGGAAACAAAATGATGTCTGTACAGACTGGCACGCATGGAAACAAGAATTTCCACTGGAGAGGGAAGGTAAGCCAAGTGTGGCTCATCCATGGGCTTTTCCTGTCCACTGGTCCCCAAACTCCGATGCAAATGGCAAATGCATGTCCGAATCCGTTTCCTGGTAGAATACCCATTCTATGGAGACGGGTCCTTTTCTGTGAGTATGTGTGGGGTAGGTAGTACTGCAGATCTATGAGCTATTCAGCAGCATCACACCTGCACTCACCTGCAGTCAGGCCACTTTGGGGTCAGTGGCCTGGACAGGCAAGTTGCTTAATGTTTTCCCGCTGCTTTCAGTGGATACTTACAGTGTTGGAGCATGGCTAGTGCTCTCATTGTAATGACCTCTTAAACCAAACATCTGGGGCAAGTACTTTCGTTTCTTGAGGTCTGCGGTAGCAATAATCTGCACTGCATATATAACTGAGCAACAATCACAGTCAGAGTGCCAGCTCCCCAGTGGCATAATAGAGGTGGACTGCAGCCCCAGCCCACCCGAGCTCAAACTGACAGTCAACTGCATAAGTGTTTGGCATTTTTTGAGGGGGTTTGGTTGAGGGGGACCGCCTCCGGTTGGGGCTACGTTTCCAAGCCCTCCACCCCCGCTGGGCTATTTCCAAGCCCTCTTATGCTTTCCAGCATGGGGCACTCCGTTCCCCATTCGACTTAGGTGCCTCCCAGCCTGGGGCACTGCAATTCCCCATCTGGGTTCATGCTCCTTCCTGCCTGGGGTACGCCAGCAGGACTCAGCCTTAGGGGTCCCCTGTAAGGACCCATTTTCTAATCGCTCCCAATTGGAGCGATGTGACAAACCCTCCCAATTGGAGGCCTAACGTCTGGGGCAAGTATTCGTCCCCCCAACATTCAGGGTGGCGACCTTGACTATCCAATCGAACAACTATGATAGACAGAGGGCCCTCTCCCCAGCGGCAAGGCGGCAGTGTGCAGATTTATAATAAAACCTCAGTATCTTTTGGTACTTGTGCAGCGCCATGGCTTTAAAATATCTTGCACTAGTGGTATAGTGGGAGCATAGGTCCTTGCCAATTCATTAAGCCGGACCAGACCCGAGTTCGATTCTCGGCTAGTGCATGCGGTCCTGTGGTCTAGTGATTAGGACAGCAGACTCTGAATCTGCTAACCTGAGTTCAAATCTCAGCAGGATCTCGCCACGTTAGCTCAGCTGGTTAGAGCGTGGTGCTAATAACGCCAAGGTCATCAGTTCGATCCTGATATGGGGCATATTAATTTTCTCTGACGACCT
This sequence comes from Chlamydomonas sp. KOR1, assembly GCA_036984285.1. NCBI lineage: Eukaryota > Viridiplantae > Chlorophyta > Chlorophyceae > Chlamydomonadales > Chlamydomonadaceae > Chlamydomonas > Chlamydomonas sp. KOR1. The sequence continues at coordinate 1,714 of BQMZ01000561.1, forward strand.
GAAAGGTGTGTGTGTTGGCATGGGGCAGATAAAGCACGGTGTAAGGGCACACTGCCAACTGCCCACATTACCACTGGTCACTTCTTGCCCAATCAGCTATATCACCACCCAGTTCATATTGCACACTGCTTACACACAACTATCACCAAGCCTGTGCTTATATTATGCACTTGTGACAAGACATATCCTGTTGCATGACTGCACTGAAGTATAATGCGCAGACATGTTCCCCACACACCAGGAAGCACTGTGCAACTACAGCACAAGTGTGACAGCCAATATACTGCTGCAAAGTCCTCTAAGTTGCTGCACCTGCTCCTGTCATCAAAACAGGGGAGGGGTATGCAACTTGCCTGGACTGTTGGCGGTTTCTCCCCATGTGACTCAAAAGTGACCTGCGACCCCCCTAGCTCCTGTCCTGGCTTGCACAACTGTTCATTCCCGGACTCTGACACGGCAGTACACAGGTACGAGCAGCACTAGTTTTGACAGCGGCAACCCAGAGAGGGGCTCAAGCTCAGCCATGCGTTCCAGGGATGAGACACGAGCAGCACCATTTGAATCAGGAGGGCCTGCAACACCTTGTCATCAGTATTATAAGGCCACCAGAGTCGCTCACGGCGTCAAAGAGCCAGTTTGCGCCTGTCCAGTCGCAGTCGTGGTAGGCCCTATATGTACCAAGGCTTCTATCTTCGTGGAGGGCTATTCAAACGGAGTTATGAAACCGCCCAAGTTTTTTGCAACCTTTTCGTACATTTTCCGCCCCACGGGCGGATTCTTTCCCAGCAGTCACGAAACGGGGTCATCATGCCGCCCACTTTTTCAAAATCTCTCTGCCCGGAGGGTGCTTCCTTCTCATCAAAGTTCCCAAATTTTGCCAAAGCCTTGATATGTACCATCGCGGCTGCATACCGTGACTTATTTAACAGGAAGCTACGCAATAGTTATGAACAGTTGTGCAAGCCGGGACAGGAGCTAGGGGGTTGGCAGCTCGCAGGTTGCTTTTTGAGTCACATGGGGCGAAACCACCAATGGTCCAGGCGAGTTGCATACCCCTCCCCTGCATCAAACATCTGGCAGGTTTCACCCAATGGGACATCACTTGAGGAAAAGATCCTTCATTCTATGGACGGTGGTAGACGCGTACAAACTCCCTACCCCCTTAATTCCACGCAGGGTCACACCCCTGTAACATCATTATACTTATTATTATTCATTATAGGGGCCGCCTGTACATTGTAGGGTGTTTCAGTTCATTCTGGGCGGCCTCCCATTCATTTTGGTGCCTAAAGTTAACTGGAAGCACATCTGGCAGCATGAATTCAGTCCAGATGTTCATTTTGTTGGGCTCAGTTTATCCCAGCGCTGTCAGCTTGGTAGCTGGTCCAAATCAAATAAGCTTGGAGTGGTGGGGCAGGTTGGGGGGCACCAAGCAGGGGAGGCCCCAAGCACAGAGGCGTCTGAAGCCTTCAGTGAAGGCACAAAGGGCCACGCACCATGGGTTGGAACTGTTAGGATATAGGTTGAAGGTATAATATACAGATCTTTTGTGCTTTCATCTGACTGTGCTGAAACCAGGGCCACTTGTTTTGTTCGTCATGCATGTTTTGGCACTGCTTTAGTGCACTTTCAGTGCTAGGAATACAGACAGTGCAAAAATTGCCTCTTATACATGTAAAATACTCTGTTTGTCCTCATTGCCAACGGGCGGACACACGTCCAATATGGTTTCAATCAACCGTCTTTGTGCCATTCTCGGGATGCCACATGTTATAAATTCCTATACAATTTAGGTCTATTCACCAAACTAATCAGCACGCGTATCAAGGGAGTATCGAGGATGTTACTTTTACACCGCCCCTCTAGTCACCTATGAGGGTTGTTCCATTGGCGGTGAAGTACTGGTGAACCTTTGTTTGTCAGCCAGCGCCGCGAACTGGACGCTCGGTTGGTGTTCTCTTCCAATGTAAGCAATAATATACGCATAAAATTGAGCGTTCGAATTGAAAAGATGTTTCTGGATGGCCTGTAGACGTACTTCGGTAGTTGGCCAATGGAAGGGGGACTTCACCAGGAGTTCACCGGGACATCACTGTTCACCAAATTCTTGAGACCTGTCCCCCCGCATGTTTCAACTTTCTGGCGAACTTTGCTAACCAAGACGACAATTCAGTTTGATGATTGAATGAGTCCTTGGCCTAGTACACCTGTTATGGGCCTCCGGCTGCTTGTGAACTGGCTGCGCAATGGAAGCACCACTTGGCAAAGTTCTTAAGGAGTTCGCGAGGACTTCACTGGGGCCTAGAGTTCCCCAGGACTTCACAACCAATGGAACAAACTTCTATGTCTGTAAATTCCGGCAGGTTCCTCGCCTTTTGGCAGAGTGGCTCATTGCATTCGAAATGTCTTGATGTATTGCTGCATGTCTGGATCCAGGCGCAGAAATGCCACAGCGAATTAAACCTTACTTTTGGTTGGCCAGTCGGTTAGACCCCAAGTGAGGACCAGTCAGTCAACCCAATGCGCGTCAATGTCCCACAAAACTGTTCCTCGCAGAAAGTAATCTAAGTCCCTGTGCACGCCCATGGGTCATGCTCGCTGTTTACATGCAGTAGAGAGTGTGTGTCTTGCTGGCCCCTCAACCGCCCCCAGGTTGCTGCCCTGCAAACAAGTCATTCTGCATCCCTGCTTCTGCCTCTGCTCCCCTGCCAACCCAAAACCGTGTGTGCAGTTTCAACGCTATGTGCTTATAAATTCGGTGACCCAGGGTCATTTCATGTGGGCAGATCGCCCATACAAATGGCAGCATAAGTACTGTAGCTGGCATGAGCTGTGCACAATGCACGTCAACTATAACACCAGGACCAAAAAGTTCCGCTCTACTACTGTAGTAGGACACACAGTCCACACACCTCCTGCTCCAGAAAGGAGCGTTCCTGGCAACTCGGGTTAACCTATTGCGGCTCCTACTACATTCAGGAACGCTCCTTTCTGGAGCAGGAGGTGTGTGGACTGTGTGTCCTACTACACTCTCCCCCCTCTGAAGGGCACGAAGGGCCCTGTTGACCCTACCCATGCGTTGCAGTGGGTGACACCACCTCCCATGTCACCACTTGCCAGATCGTTGGTCCAGTCAAGCAGTCTAGCTCCGCTACTCTGTGGCTTCAGGGCCGGAATACCTAGCACGATTAATGCCTACATGTGTGTTCAGGATCAGTCTGGTGACCTCCGGATTAATTCTCCATTTTCGGTAGGAGTTAATTTTTCCCAGTGGCACTCTGCCTGCTCTGATACCAATTTAGTAGGAGCCGCAATAGGTTAACCCGAGTTGCTAGGAACGCTCCTTTCTAAAGGGTGTGAACTGATGTGTGAAACACCTGCCGTACAGTGCCATGCTCCTAGACCAGGAAAGTCTCTATCACTGGAAGGTGACAACAGTAAGAGGGTTCCATTTTCATCTGAGGGTTCAGGAGGGACCCCAGCCATGTGGGCCTACATTTCCAAGCCCCTGGCCCCCATTGAGCGTCCTCTTACAATGTCAAGGAATGAAGATTCCACTCTTTTACCCGGGCTCAGACACCTCCTAGCCTGGGGCGCTCTGCTCTCCCATCTGGGCTCATGATCCTTCCTGCATCGGGCATGCCATCAGGACTGAGACTTGGGGTCCCCTGTAGAACCAAATGTATCAACACTACCAGTAATTGCTCTTGATTGGAGCAGTTTTTCTCAGACCATACTTATTGGAGGCCTAGTTAAACACGTGCCTCACATACTAATAACCATGTGTCAGTGCCATTATTCCCAACTGTCCCACAGTCCCCTGGGCTATCAGCTAGCTTCCCACTGCCATTTCTCAGATCCCCTGCCTGATGTGGGATGCATATACCGGTACTCTGTATTCTTGCAGTGTTCTTCATTATATCACACATAGGTTCAATACGTGTGCACACTTACTCTCTTGCCTTCTGGTGTTCACCCACATGCATTTGTCTGCCCAGCTGCAGATGCATTCATGTATACAGTGTGTGGTTTATAACCACACCATATCCTCATCAGGGTTCTTCCATACGCCCTGTCCATGATATGTACGCACATAATCTGTGATGGTAGCTCGCTTAAATACATGTATTTTGATACAGATCCAAGTATTGGTGTCATTATGTAAACATACTATGCCCTTGGCTTGCCGTCCTTTGATCAACAGTGGTCATCATCCACAGACAATTTTCTCCGGCTGGCACATAGATCGAAAGAAGCATACAAGGTCATCATGCTGTCTGTGCCACGGAGTTCTATTTCTTTCACAATTGCTGACGCCCCCACGACAATGCTAGCCCAACTTGCTGTGAACTGACACGCAATACCAACTTGAGGGTAGTAAATTAGTTTGTGTGACAATCACTATTCATTGTAGCAGCCTAAGTGCATAAAAGGTGGAGCCCCGGAATCAAGGAAACAAAGAAAGCACGGAAACAAAATGATGTCTGTACAGACTGGCACGCATGGAAACAAGAATTTCCACTGGAGAGGGAAGGTAAGCCAAGTGTGGCTCATCCATGGGCTTTTCCTGTCCACTGGTCCCCAAACTCCGATGCAAATGGCAAATGCATGTCCGAATCCGTTTCCTGGTAGAATACCCATTCTATGGAGACGGGTCCTTTTCTGTGAGTATGTGTGGGGTAGGTAGTACTGCAGATCTATGAGCTATTCAGCAGCATCACACCTGCACTCACCTGCAGTCAGGCCACTTTGGGGTCAGTGGCCTGGACAGGCAAGTTGCTTAATGTTTTCCCGCTGCTTTCAGTGGATACTTACAGTGTTGGAGCATGGCTAGTGCTCTCATTGTAATGACCTCTTAAACCAAACATCTGGGGCAAGTACTTTCGTTTCTTGAGGTCTGCGGTAGCAATAATCTGCACTGCATATATAACTGAGCAACAATCACAGTCAGAGGGCCAGCTCCCCAGTGGCATAATAGAGGTGGACTGCAGCCCCAGCCCACCCGAGCTCAAACTGACAGTCAACTGCATAAGTGTTTGGCATTTTTTGAGGGGGTTTGGTTGAGGGGGACCGCCTCCGGTTGGGGCTACGTTTCCAAGCCCTCCACCCCCGCTGGGCTATTTCCAAGCCCTCTTATGCTTTCCAGCATGGGGCACTCCGTTCCCCCATTCCGACTTAGGTGCCTCCCAGCCTGGGGCACTGCAATTCCCCATCTGGGTTCATGCTCCTTCCTGCCTGGGGTACGCCAGCAGGACTCAGCCTTAGGGGTCCCCTGTAAGGACCCATTTTCTAATCGCTTCCAATTGGAGCGATGTGACTTAGGCCCTCCCAATTGGAGGCCTAACGTCTGGGGCAAGTATTCGTCCCCCCAACATTCAGGGTGGCGACCTTGACTATCCAATCGAACAACTATGATAGACAGAGGGCCCTCTCCCCAGCGGCAAGGCGGCAGTGTGCAGATTTATAATAAAACTTCAGTATCTTTTGGTACTTGTGCAGCGCCATGGCTTTAAAATATCTTGCACTAGTGGTATAGTGGGAGCATAGGTCCTTGCCAATTCATTAAGCCGGACCAGACCCGAGTTCGATTCTCGGCTAGTGCATGCGGTCCTGTGGTCTAGTGGTTAGGACAGCAGACTCTGAATCTGCTAACCTGAGTTCAAATCTCAGCAGGACCTCGCCCCGTTAGCTCAGCTGGTTAGAGCGTGGTGCTAATAACGCCAAGGTCATCAGTTCGATCCTGATATGGGGCATATTAATTTTCTCTGACGACCTGAAAGGTGTGTGTGTTGGCATGGGGCAGATAAAGCACGGTGTAAGGGCACACTGCCAACTGCCCACATTACCACTGGTCACTTCTTGCCCAATCAGCTATATCACCACCCAGTTCATATTGCACACTGCTTACACACAACTATCACCAAGCCTGTGCTTATATTATGCACTTGTGACAAGACATATCCTGTTGCATGACTGCACTGTCGTGCGCTATTTGTGCTCTTGTCCAGATTATGCATAACCGTCAATCAGGTGATCAGGTAGCGGTTGTGAACGGTGCACTGGCCAAGGGAGTCCCTTACCCCTGGTGAGCGGCGGGTGGTTGTGGTGCGAATGCTTTGGCCTAGTGTCAGCCTGTAGCTTGTTGCACAGTGCAATAACATGCACATTTGTCATGGTTACCGTTACCGGTATCGGTTCCAGATCTAGCAAAAGTGCGAGGCAGGTGGTCATACAGAATTGGCGAGTCTTAGGTCGGAAGCGCGCGCTGCCGAGCAGCTTTTCGCTTCGCCCCTTTTTGTAGTAGTTGGCACGGCTCGTGTAGTTGCCTGTCAGGCCACGGGGTGCAACTAGGCTACTGTTCTTGACAGGCATTGTAAGAACCGTCTGGTGCTTGTGCGGAGTCCCAACAGCGCCGGTAAGCCAGGCGTAAGCGTAAGCTCAACAGTAGTATCTGCGGGTGACGCAGTGCAGGGAATAGAGGTCCAGGTCTGCCCTTGCCTGGAGGCAATAAGGCGCGTGCCTCCGCGCTAGACCCCCTGCCCACAGCGCAGCTGTGCCCCGAGTGGGGAAGCGCTCCCCGGCATCAAAGCGAAAATGTCGGGATGCTGCACAGACACAGCTAGCTGCGCTCAGCTGTGGGCAGGTCTGTTAGCGCGGAGGCACGCGCCAAATTACCGCCAGGCAAGGGCAAACCCGGACCTCTATTCCTGCACTGCTGCTCCCGCAATTACCGTTGGTGAGCTTTCCTTACGCTCGGCTTACCAGCGCTGTCGGTGGGTCCGCACAAGCACCAGTCCGTTCCCACGATCCAGAAGCCAACTCGCACCTCGTGGCCTTACAAGTCTCACTTGCGTCTCTGGCAACAACACGACTTCAGTGCAGTCTTAGCATGAGCGAAGCGAAAGCTGCTCGGCAGTGCGCGTCCGAGACCGCTATGCACGCCAAACGAGTACGACTACCTGCCTCGCACCTTCGCACAATCCAGGAATCTTGTCCTTGATCCAAGATAGTAATGCACGTAATATCTTCGGTGAGAAGCCACGACCTGGATTCAGGCCAACGGCTTTGCAACCGCTCAACTACCATGTCTCGCTAACTGCAACCACACAACCAGGTAACAGTTAATGCACAATCAGGACAATAGCAGTATTTGCGCACGACAGCTGTCGTGCACCCTTACTGAAAGTGGCATTGGTAAAAGGTGTGATGGATGCGGGGGTGTGACAGCTGTCATGGCTGTCAGGGCGGAAATGGCGTTGGGGCGTGGCAGGGGCGTCAGAAGGATGTCGGGATGCATGCGTTGGTGCTGGGGAGCAAGAAGGATGCAGTGGTGGGGTGAAGAGGCTGGGAGGGCTGTCTGTGTGCGTGAGTGTTGGCATGTGCATTGGGGGGGCGTGGGGCTGGCGTGGGGACACGTGAAGGACAAGTGCGTGGCTGGGTCAGTGGACCGAAATGCAAATGGTGGTGGCGGAGTGTTGCATATAGCATTTTGCTGCCTTATGCGTTGGTGTTTTGGGTGCTGTAAGCATGAGCCATGGAGGTAGAGCTGCGGTGTTGCATGCAAGATCCCTGCTGTACGTTGCAAGTGTTTTTAGCGCGAGACCGCGACATTGTCGTCGGTCCTCGCGCATTTTGTATGGTCAACACTTCTTTGCGAGGTAGTACATATGTAGCACAATGGACCCCGCTGTGGTTTGGCAGTGTTCCGGCCGGGCTCAGTGTACTCATCGGACACCTGTAACGCGACTTGCAAGTTAGCTGGATCCCGTTTACCGTTCGTTTAGCAGTTAGGAATAGCTGCTGGAGTGCATGCCAGATCGTTTTCAGCGCGTCCCTGCGGCATTTGGCGCTGCCACAGCATGAGGACGGCACGTGTCATTGTGGTAGACGAAGCGCACTAAGTGCCTGCGTACCTGCGTGGAGCATGTGTTAGGGGTAGACAATAAGTCGTTGCATTATGCATAAGTGTGTATTAACACTTGGTGTTCGGCCCACCTTCTTGCCACCTGGCTGGGGGTCGAGTATGAGGCTGTGCGTGTCGGCACTCGTGCCTCTTATTGCAGTCAATAGAGCATTCGTTGTACTATATTGTTGTAGCCGAACGCCTAGTCGAGAGGCAAGGTTACGTGAAGATGCGGGGATGGGGGATGAACCCTCGTACGTGTGCCTGCGTGATAAGCAGCGGGCCACGCAGTGTCCGCTGCTCTTCTTGCTCATACGGTAACTATCGCACATGGTAACTTAGCTGTGCTATATACACGAGTGTAATAGTTACGCTGCAGGATATTGGAGCCCGCCGCAGTCTGTTTGCCACTAGGTAAGCCACCCCGGTCAGCTAACGAATCGTGCTTCCCTGATCCATCGAACTGGTGAACGGCTTGATCAACCCTAACCAGTTCTCATATCTGCAGCAGCAGCAGCGCTGGCGGGTATTCGTGTCGGGCCTGGGTTGAGGCGGCACGATTGCTCACGCTTGTGCTTTCCCTGTCTCTGCAGAAGTCTAAGGCGCCCTTAGCGCTTATTACATATTCACCCTTTTACAAAGCAGCTTGGCGAGCGCCTGTGCGCTCGGCCCCTGCGCACGCCTCAGTGACTCTTAGGCACACGGAAGTGCCACCCGTACTATGATAGACCGTGACAGCGGCACGGCCCCAGGCCATGCATGTTGTTCGCCGTGGTACCCGCTCAGGGGGTTGTGCGTACGAGTCATTTCCCCGCGTCCAAGAGCGAAAGTTCTATACAAAGACGCTGAAAAACAGGGCACCACACTACCCACATGCCGGCACGTGTCATACGGTTACGAGTGGTTACAAGTAGGCGAGTGTGCTGCACTTTATCGTAGATTTGGAGCGTGATATGATTCTTTATGTGTCAGCATATCCTTTGGAATGCGCTAATACGTTGGTGAATTGTGGGTTGAGTGAGCGTACACTTGAGGTGACACTTACCTTCCGGCCCCCTTCGTAGAGGTAGGGCCTATTACGGCATATTGCTTGTCTTGTAGCACGAAGTAGAGCCTTTCCAAGCATATATAGTTGATATTATGGGCTATGAGGGCCTGAGCACGCGTAAGATTCGAGGTCAGGCATGAAGCCGTACACTCGTTGCTAGTGAAAACGCCGCAGAGCACTGAGCAAAGTGCTCTGCTCGTTCCTCTTAGCGGACTAGTGTTACTTCTGTAAGCCACGAAGCGGGACATATTGGAGCCCGCGCGTGTCTCTTCAGCTTAGCTGGTGAGTCTGCCCCGGTCAGTGACAAGACGCGCTACCTGTCTACCTCGGATCGGTGAACGGCCTGGCCCGCCCTAACCGCTCCTCGTTCCTGCGAATTAGCTATTGAACAGGGTGCAAGGCGATCGCTCTGGGTCTCTGGGGAGACAGTGCAGTCGCTAACATCTTTTGTTTGCTTGCTTGCGCATAAGTCTAGGCGCCCTCCGCGCCTATTAAACACCTTCACCATCGCAGCTTGGCAGTGGCATACGTGCCGTCTGCCCCTGCACAACCACAATGACACGTACGCACACGCTTTCTCCCTCTGCACCATCCTGGTCCGTGACAGCGGCCGGCGGGCCGGATGCATCCGGCCATATGGGGCTGCAGCAGGTGTGCAGCGGATGGAAGTCCTAGCGGCCACTCTCCCCCCAGCGGGCGAAGCACGTGGCACGCGTGTCAAAGTGCAAGACCGCTGCAAAAAGGCCGAAAAAGTAGCAACCGTATACGACATGCTCCACATGCGATGGTACGCTGCCTGGTAGGGGCAGAAGAGACCTGCATCCTGCCTTCTGTGCGTCCCCCCCAGAACGAATGCGCTAGCGTTAGGGTCACCGGCGAGGATCTGTGGCGCCAGTACGCGGTAGCCCACACTACCAGCCCAGACAAAAATTTTCGCCTTGGGCAACCAGGACGCGGACCGGACCTTGAGCGCCCCTAGTGCCTGCTCGCGTGCGAGTCCAGCAGTAGGTTGGAACCCTGTCCCTTGACGGTGACACTAAGTGCTGTTGAAGAGCTGCCGTGGAGCGTGGGTTAGGGAGGTGGTGGTTGCTGAAGCCCCATGCACGTTGCTGCTGAAGCCCAGTGTAGGATGGCTGGAGAGTAAGGGAAAGGGGAGTTGTGAAGAGAAGGAGATGTAAAGCCGCACCGCTGTGACCTAGCCCACGCTGGTGTCCGCTGTCCAACCCGTGCGAGATGCCCACCCGTATGACACAGGCACGGGAGCCGCCAAGACGTCACACTTTGACCGTTACAGACTGTAGCCGAATAGCAATCACGGTGCTATGTAGCCGGGAGCGTAGAGTCGAGTCTCTTTCACTGTGTCCTCCTAGAACGAGAGTAAGCAACGACTGTTCAAGGTATCTCCCCCAAACTGGCGAGGTCACGCCTATTTATGCAGAGTGTGCCGTACCAAAGGTCCATGCACCCTTCAATAGGACGCTCACCAACGCCTGAAACGCCCTACAACAGGCCCTGAGGCGGAGCCTCCTACATTACGCACGCGACAGACAAAGGTCCGTAGCACAACCGGTCACCCTACAACAGCCCTGTGCTATGCATGCGGTGCCCTACGAACACGCTCAGCCACGGGCCCCTCACGCCGCACCGCAGTATGCAGCAGGTATGCTAACAAAGGCGATAACCCACATGCTAAAGCCGACACCAAGGGCAGCTACCAGCCCACCCGCTGGTGCTCGCGTCCTGCAACAACGCCGGGCGTCGGGTGAGAACAGTCGCATTTCGCGTATGAACAGCGTTCAGGGAGTGTTGTGGGGATGCTTCACGCTAGTGGCGAGACGCCCCGCTCCGTTGCCGCCACATGAGGCCCTGTGCACTGTACCGTACGGCAGTGGTTCAGCTGCCAGCCATCTGACGTGCGCCTGTCGTACAAGGACATTTTGTTTCTGTTTTCCGCAGTAATTAACCTCTTCCCCTTTGCTAAACTGCAGTTTACACGCGCGTTGCTCACACAGTGAGGCGCAGCAAGCTACCCCGCCGACCGCTCCACCACAACCGCCACACTTCTTATCAGCCTGGCTAAACCCAAAACAACCTCCCGTGTCACTTCAGCTACTAAAGACTGCTCATGAGTCTCTTCACTCACCCACCCACCCCACCCTCCCACCCACCCACTCACACCCCTACCCCACCATCCCACCCACCCACTCACACCCCCTACCCCACCATCCCACCCACCCACTCACACCCCCTGCCCCACCATCCCACCCAGCGCCTCCCCGCGCCCGCGTGCCGCACCACCACCCACCATCGCCTGAACGTTGCGGTCTGCATCCGTGCGCCGCCTCCCACGTCTGCACCACCCCGTGCGCCGCGCCACCGCCGTAGGCACCGTGCCCACCGGCCCCGCCCTCGGCCTCGCCCCCGGCGCCCTGCCCCTGCCCCTGCTGCTCCCCCGCCTGCTGCCGCTGCCCCGGCTCCGCCCGCAGCCGTGCTTCCCGCAGCCCGCAGCGGTGCACAGCCACGTGCCCTGCCACCGTGCAGGTCACCAGGGACACGGTCCTGCATGACAGGAAGGGCGCAAGTGACCGTGACACTGCGTGTCCTTGCATGTCCATGCGCCTCCCAAAGCCCGCAGCGGTATACACCCAAGTGATCTGTAACTGTACAGGTCGCTGAAGACACAATCCCGCCTGGTGTGGGCACAAAAGGGCCAAATACCCCGCCACTGTGCAGGTCGCCATTCGCCAGGGACACCGACGGTCCCGCAGGAACAAGGGTGCGGGTGCACGGGACGACAACACCATCGACATCCGTTACAGCTGCCCCACACCCCCGCGTGCTCACCCTGCGTGGTCCTGTTGTTGCACGAACCGCAGCCCAACCAGCTCGTTTTGGCTGGTGTCTGTACGGCCGGAGGTGGTGGCGGGGCGGCGGCGGAAGGACCCCACCTCGGCGCCGAGGCGGGGAGTGGAGCACCACGGCGCCCGCCGGCACGTGCCGTTGCGATCAGGCAGTCACCTGTGGTGGTGGTGGTCAGGGGAGATGGTAATGGTGGTCACCGCGAAGCGGCAAAGAGGCGAACGGAAACAGTCAGGCTGTTGAGAGCGAGTTAGTGGTGGTGTAGAGGTCATGACGGTAGTTAGTGGAGGCCATGAGGGTGGTGCTGTTGGTAGTGCAGGGGTGTGGTTGGGGCGAACGGCGACGACGGGGCGTTGCACTTGTGTGGCTGCCTTTGCGCTCCGGGACAGGGAGGACAGCTCCGCGCATGTGCTTCTGTTGCATATCAAGCTGCGCTTAGGCAGCGATATTACCTGTGGACCAGTCGGGGCATTACAGCTGCATGCGGGTGATCCCGTGCTGCTTGTCCATTGTGCCCCTGCACGTGCACAAAATCTCCTTGTTCTGGTTCTCCCACCGCACTTGCTGCCATACCCTACGGAACGTAGCAGCAAGGTGCTTCAGGGCGTCTTGCTGAGTGGCCTGATCTGCATTGGGCTCCAATGCTGCCCTGACGTACTGGCTGTGGCATTGCTGCCGCCGCTGCTGGACGGGTCCAAGCTGCATGAGAGTTGCAGCCCTGACTGTGATGGTGTCGAGGGTGATGGGCAGGGGCGCTGAGGGGTACTGGCCAGCCAAGGCGAGGCAGCAGCATTTCAATGACGGTGTCCCCTGACGGGATGTACTGCTTCTGGCTGATGGCTGTCCGGGCTGCTTTCAACCAGTCAGGGTGGATGTCACGGTGAAGGGCCTCCAGCTGCGCTGTGATGTCATGGCGATCACCAAAAGCGCCGGATGGACACCCACATGGGCGGGTCAAGGTACTGCCGCCTGACCAACTGTGTCCAAACAGTCCTTGCATCCCTGAGGACGTCTGCTATGCTGGTACTTGCTGTGCGCGGGGTGCTGAACGCCTGCCGTACGGCGTCGTACAGCTGAACCAGGTCCCCTATCGTCGTGAGGCGACGACAGTAGAAAAGGTTGAGGTGGTAGTGTTTGAGCCCAGGCCGGCGCTGGGGTGCACGTGCACCAGCGTTGGGCAGGAACGGGTTCCCCCACAGTGGAGTGCTGCAGCACCACGCCCCTGGGGTGAGGGTGTTTCTGCAGCATCCACCATGGGCGGCAAGCTGCCGAACGCAAGCACCAGGCGCTGTAGCTCCGCTGGGAGCGCCATGGCTGCGTGGAACTGGCTGCCTGGCTGCCAGGGTGCTAGGGGCGGCAGGCTGGGTGTCGGAGGTAGGAGGTGGCGCAGGGGCCTGCTGCCAGGGTGCTAGGCGTGCGCTGCCGCCGTCTGCCCATGCTATCTCTGAACGTGCGAAGGCGGCTGCCCACCTAACGCACCTGGCTGTGATGTGCTCGTCCAGGGTAGCATACCAAAGCCGCCTGTGATGCGGTGGGGTGGCCAGGTAGCAGCTGGCATGGGACTCCCATGGCATGGCGCTCTGTGTCGTCTGGTCCAAGTAAGGCCACGGTCCGCAAGGCGAGCTGCGAGGCGTGTCCATTCGCTAAGGATGGGGCTGGGCGGCATGGCGCAGTGCTCCATGAGGTAGGTGGAGAGGTGGAGGCAGTACGCCCCTGCCGCTGTTGCCCGTCAAAAGGCGGACAGGTGAAACCGGCTGATCTTCTGGAGGCGATGGCGAGTGTCATGGTCGTTTGCGGTCCAGTCTGGGGTGGTGGTGGCTGGTGGGTTGACGAAAGGCACGCCCAGGGACTTTACCGACTGCACGACCTTAAGCCCCGCCCACTGGAGCTGAGGCTGAGGGTTGGCGGGCTGGGCATGGGTGTGGTGGGCGGAGGTGCTGGCGCCAGCAGCGGTGCATGACAGCTGCGGGGGGTGGGTGGAGGTTGGGGGATGGGGAGCGATGGGGGCGTTGGCAGCATCGTGAGCGGCAGAGGGAAGTGGGGCTGAGGGGGGCTGTGCCGCTTGGCTACCGGCGTCCAGGTGGGGGAGGGGCGCGTTGGGGGGATTAGCGCCGATGGGTAGCAGCTCAGTCTTGTCCAGGTTAAGGCGTTGCCCAGACGCCTGCGCAAAAGTGCGCATGTAACCCAGAAACGCCGGCAACTCCTCAGGGCCATTGAGTGGCACTGGAGGTGTCGTCAGCAAACTGAACCGCGGTGCAGGGGGAGGGTTCGGTGGGAAGGAGGTGGACGCCCACGTGGTGGTGCTTCAGCCAGCACAGAAGGGCCTGTGCGACGAAGAGATACAGCAGGGGTCATGTGTCATACTATGCTTTATATGCAGTACTCTGTGTCGCACCACGTTTCAATGACACATCGTCTGTGCCGATGCGATGAGAAGGGTCCCGTAGGTGTCCCCATGCATGCTAGCTAGCTTATGCCCGGTGTGCGCCTATGGGTGCGGTATGATTGAGATGCAGTATATATGCCGTACCATGTTCCATACCACCGTATATTTGCCGTACTCAATGTCGTACCATCCTCCAACCTCATTCTTTTGCGGGTGGGTGTTATGGGCACCCTAGTGCGCACCATGTCTGACGTGCATTTTATCTGACTGTACGAGCTTCACCGTCGTACTGTCTGATTTCGGCCGTACAATTCGCGATAGACTAGGCAGTTAGAATATGAGATTCTAACCTCGCGACCTGGGCAGTAAGCGAGCCGACCATGTACGTGGTTCCCAACATGTTCCGGGTGGGAGCGGAAAATACCATGGGCATGGTTGCGAACATGTTGGGTCTTACTTGTCGTGTTGCCGTCTTTTCAGCCATAATCTATCGTGTTGCCCTATACCAATGAATAGAGGGCTCTTTCTAAGGCCCAATCGCGCTTAATGATTTGAACTCTGGGCAATATGGACAAGGCGGTTCGAAGTCAAAGTCGCGAAGTGCTTTCGAGTGTTACCACGCTAAACACCATGTCCTGGCGTGTTGCGGCCGTTCTATGAGTAGACAAGCGTGATCCATGGCCCTAATTGCACACATCGCGGAGTGTCCTTTGGCGCGGAAGTCCGCATCCTTGTAGCGGCGCCATGTTGCGGTGGCGCTACCAGTGCTATGCCCCAACTGACACTCCAAAGGCGTTCATATATGTTTATAGGGCGGTTTCACATCGGCCAACACGTTCGGCACTGGCTGGTAACGACATAACAGGCCTGGGGCTATCAGCGGGCTACCTTGGATGCTGCAGACGCCTGCACCGTGTTGCCGCTGGTCGGCTCACAGGCAGCCGTGTTAGCGGTGCCAGGCCACGGAGAGCATTATCACAAAGTGATGTGGCGCGGCCAACACGCCAGGCGCGGGCTGACAGCTTGGTAACACGGGGACAGGGGATGCGGGGGGGGGCTCCCATAAGTGCAGCCTGGTGCAGCGTGGCAGGGCACCGTGCTGCCGCTGTTTCGCCCACAGGCTCCCGTGTTAACTGGTGCCTGGCCGCGACGAGAATAGTAAAGAAATGTTATGCTGCGGCCAACACGCCAAGCGCGGACTGACAGCTTGGCAACACGTGCACGGGCGGAAGGGGAACTCCCCCGCTGGGTGAGGTAAGCCACGGCACCGTGTTGCTGCTGTTTCGCCCACAGGCGCCCGTGTTGGCGGTGCGGGCCCCAATCGCAATGTGAAGGAGTGGTATACCGCAGCCAACACGCCAAGCACGGGCTGACAGCTTGGCAACACGTGCACGTGGGGCAGGGGGACTCCCCTGCTGGGTGAGGTAAGCCCGCGGCACCGTGTTGCTGCTGTTTCGCCCACAGGCCCGTGTTGGCGGTGCGGGCCCCAATCGCGATGTGAAGGAGTGGTATATCGCAGCCAACACGCCAAGCACGGGCTGACAGCTTGGCAACACGTGCACGGGCGGAAGGGGGACTCCCCTGCTGGGTGAGGTAAGCCACAGCACCGTGTTGCTGCTGTTCGCCCACAAGCCCGTGTTGGCGGTGCGGGCCCCAATCGCAATGTGAAGGAGTGGTATACCGCAGCCAACACGCCAAGCACGGGCTGACAGCTTGGCAACACGTGCACGGGCGGAAGGGGACTCCCCTGCTGGTGAGGTAAGCCAAGGCACCGTGTTGCTGCTGTTTCGCCCACAGGCGCCGTGTTGGCGGTGCGGGCCCCAATAGCAATGTGAAGGAGTGGTATACCGCAGCCAACACGCCAATCACGGGCTGACAGCTTGGCAACACGTGCACGGGCGGAAGGGGACTCCCCTGCTTGGTGAGGTAAGCCACAGCACCGTGTTGCTGCTGTTCCGCCCACAGGCGTGTTGGCGGTGCGGGCCCCAATCGCAATGTGAAGGAGTGGTATACCGCAGCCAACACGCCAAGCACGGGCTGACAGCGGCAACACGTGCACGGGCGGAAGGGGACTCCTGCTGGGTGAGGTAAGCCCGCGACACGTGTTGCTGCTGTTTCGCCCACAGGCGCCGTGTTGGCGGTGCGGGCCCCAATAGCAATACAGAGGTGGTATACCGCAGCCAACACGCCAATCACGGGCTGACAGCTTGGCAACACGTGCACGGGCGGAAGGGGACTCCTGGGTGAGGTAAGCCATGGCACCGTGTTGCTGCTGTTCCGCCCACGGCGCCCGTGTTGACGGTGCGGGCCCCAAACAGCAATGTGAAGGAGTGGTATACCGCAGCCAACACGCCAAGCACGGGCTGACAGCTTGGCAACACGTGCACGGGCGGAAGGGGACTCCCCTGCTGGGTGAGGTAAGCCGCGGCACCGTGTTGCTGCTGTTTCGCCCACAGCCCGTGTTGGCGGTGCGGGCCCCAAACAGCAATGTGAAGGAGTGGTATATCGCAGCCAACACGCCAAGCACGGGCTGACAGCTTGCAACACGTGCACGGGCGGAAGGGGACTCCCCTGCTGGGTGAGGTAAGCCCGCGGCACCGTGTTGCTGCTGTTTCGCCCAAAGCCCGTGTTGGCGGTGCCGGGCCCCAATAGCGATGTGAAGGAGTGGTATACCGCAGCCAACACGCCAAGCACGGGCTGACAGCGGCAACACGTGCACGGGCGGAAGGGGACTCCTGCTGGGTGAGGTAAGCCGCGGCACCGTGTTGCTGCTGTTTCGCCCACAGGCGCCCGTGTTGGCCGGTGCCGGGCCCCCAATCGCAATGTGAAGGAGTGGTATACCGCAGCCAACACGCCAAGCACGGGCTGACAGCTTGGCAACACGTGCACGTGGGGCAGGGGACTCCCCTGCTGGGTGAGGTAAGCCCGCGGCACCGTGTTGCTGCTGTTTCGCCCACAGGCGCCGTGTTGGCGGTGCGGGCCCCAATAGCGATGTGAAGGAGTGGTATACCGCAGCCAACACGCCAAGCACGGGCTGACAGCTTGCAACACGTGCACGTGGGAAGGGGAACTCCCCGCTGGGTGAGGTAAGCCCGCGGCACCGTGTTGCTGCTGTTTCGCCCACAGGCGCCCGTGTTGGCGGTGCGGGCCCCAATCGCAATGTGAAGGAGTGGTATATCGCAGCCAACACGCCAAGCACGGGCTGACAGCTTGGCAACACGTGCACGTGGGGCAGGGGACTCCCCTGCTGGGTGAGGTAAGCCCGCGGCACCGTGTTGCTGCTGTTTCGCCCACGAAGCCCGTGTTGGCGGTGCGGGCCCCAATAGCAATGTGAAGGAGTGGTATACCGAAGCCAACACGCCAAGCACGGGCTGACAGCTTGCAACACGTGCACGTGGGGCAGGGACTCCCCTGCTGGGTGAGGTAAGCCCGCGGCACAGTGTTGCTGCTGTTTCGCCCACAGGCCCGTGTTGGCGGTGCGGGCCCCAATAGCGATGTGAAGGAGTGGTATACCGCAGCCAACACGCCAAGCACGGGCTGACAGCTTGGCAACACGTGCACGGGCGGAAGGGGACTCCCCTGCTGGGTGAGGTAAGCCGCGGCACCGTGTTGCTGCTGTTTCGCCCACAGGCGCCCGTGTTGGCGGTGCGGGCCCCAAACAGCAATGTGAAGGAGTGGTATACCGCAGCCAACACGCCAAGCACGGGCTGACAGCTTGCAACACGTGCACGGGCGGAAGGGGACTCCCCTGCTGGGTGAGGTAAGCCACGGCACCGTGTTGCTGCTGTTTCGCCCAAAGCGCCCGTGTTGGCGGTGCGGGCCCCAATAGCGATGTGAAGGAGTGGTATACCGCAGCCAACACGCCAAGCACGGGCTGACAGCTTGGCAACACGTGCACGGGCGGAAGGGGACTCCCCTGTTTGGTGAGGTAAGCCACGGCACCGTGTTGCTGCTGTTTCGCCCACAGGCGCCCGTGTTGGCCTGTGCCGGGCCCGCAATGTGAAGGAGTGGTATACCGCAGCCAACACGCCAAGCACGGGCTGACAGCTTGCAACACGTGCACGGGTGGAAGGGGACTCCCCTGCTGGGTGAGGTAAGCCGCGCACCGTGTTGCTGCTGTTTCGCCCACAGGCGCCCGTGTTGGCGGTGCGGGCCCCAATCGCAATGTGAAGAGTGGTATACCGCAGCCAACACGCCAAGCACGGGCTGACAGCTTGGCAACACGTGCACGGGCGGAAGGGGGACTCCCCTGCTGGGTGAGGTAAGCCACGGCACCGTGTTGCTGCTGTTTCGCCCACAGGCGCCCGTGTTGGCGGTGCGGGCCCCAATAGCAATGTGAAGGAGTGGTATACCGCAGCCAACACGCCAAGCACGGGCTGACAGCTTGGCAACACGTGCACGTGGGGCAGGGGAACTCCCCTGCTGAGTGAGGTAAGCCACGGCACCGTGTTGCTGCTGTTTCGCCCACAGGCCCGTGTTGGCGGTGCGGGCCCCAATCGCAATGTGAAGGAGTGGTATACCGCAGCCAACACGCCAAGCACGGGCTGACAGCTTGGCAACACGTGCACGCGCGGAAGGGGACTCCCCTGCTGGGTGAGGTAAGCCCGCGGCACCGTGTTGCTGCTGTTTCGCCCACAGGCGCCGTGTTGGCGGTGCGGGCCCCAAACAGCAATGTGAAGGAGTGGTATACCGCAGCCAACACGCCAAGCACGGGCTGACAGCTTGGCAACACGTGCACGGGCGGAAGGGGACTCCTGCTGGGTGAGGTAAGCCGCGGCACCGTGTTGCTGCTGTTTCGCCCACAGGCGCCGTGTTGGCGGTGCGGGCCCCAATCGCAATGTGAAGGATACCGCAGCCAACACGCCAAGCACGGGCTGACAGCTTGGCAACACGTGCACGTGGGGCAGGGGAACTCCCCTGCTGAGTGAGGTAAGCCACGGCACCGTGTTGCTGCTGTTTCGCCCACAGGCGCCCGTGTTGGCGGTGCGGGCCCCAATAGCGATGTGAAGGAGTGGTATACCGCAGCCAACACGCCAAGCACGGGCTGACAGCTTGGCAACACGTGCACGGGCGGAAGGGGGACTCCCCTGCTGGGTGAGGTAAGCCCGCGGCACCGTGTTGCTGCTGTTTCGCCCACAGGCGCCGTGTTGGCGGTGCGGGCCCCAATAGCAATGTGAAGGAGTGGTATACCGCAGCCAACACGCCAAGCACGGGCTGACAGCTTGGCAACACGTGCACGGGGGGCAGGGGAACTCCCCTGCTGGGTGAGGTAAGCCCGCGGCACCGTGTTGCTGCTGTTTCGCCCACAGGCGCCCGTGTTGGCGGTGCGGGCCCCAATAGCGATGTGAAGGAGTGGTATACCGCAGCCAACACGCCAAGCACGGGCTGACAGCTTGGCAACACGTGCACGGGCGGAAGGGGACTCCCCTGCTGGGTGAGGTAAGCCGCGGCACCGTGTTGCTGCTGTTTCGCCCACAAGCCCGTGTTGGCGGTGCGGGCCCCAATAGCGATGTGAAGGAGTGGTATACCGCAGCCAACACGCCAAGCACGGGCTGACAGCTTGCAACACGTGCACGGGCGGAAGGGGACTCCCCTGCTGGGTGAGGTAAGCCACGGCACCGTGTTGCTGCTGTTTCGCCCACAGGCGCCCGTGTTGGCGGTGCGGGCCCCAAAGCAATGTGAAGGAGTGGTATACCGCAGCCAACACGCCAAGCACGGGCTGACAGCTTGGCAACACGTGCACGTGGGAAGGGGACTCCCCTGCTGGGTGAGGTAAGCCGCGGCACCGTGTTGCTGCTGTTTCGCCCACAGGCCCGTGTTGGCGGTGCGGGCCCCAATAGCGATGTGAAGGTGGTATACCGCAGCCAACACGCCAAGCACGGGCTGACAGCTTGGCAACACGTGCACGGGCGGAAGGGGACTCCCCTGCTGGGTGAGGTAAGCCCGCGGCACCGTGTTGCTGCTGTTTCGCCCACAGCCGTGTTGGCGGTGCCGGGCCCCAATCGCAATGTGAAGGAGTGGTATACCGCAGCCAACACGCCAAGCACGGGCTGACAGCTTGGCAACACGTGCACGGGCGGAAGGGGACTCCCCTGCTGGGTGAGGTAAGCCGCGGCACCGTGTTGCTGCTGTTTCGCCCACAAGCCCGTGTTGGCGGTGCGGGCCCCAATAGCAATGTGAAGAGTGGTATACCGCAGCCAACACGCCAAGCACGGGCTGACAGCTTGGCAACACGTGCACGTGGGGCAGGGGACTCCCCTGCTGGGTGAGGTAAGCCGCGGCACCGTGTTGCTGCTGTTTCGCCCACAAGCCCGTGTTGGCGGTGCGGGCCCCAATCGCGATGTGAAGGAGTGGTATACCGCAGCCAACACGCCAAGCACGGGCTGACAGCTTGGCAACACGTGCACGGGCGGAAGGGGACTCCTGCTGGGTGAGGTAAGCCCGCGGCACCGTGTTGCTGCTGTTTCGCCCACAGCCCGTGTTGGCGGTGCGGGCCCCAATCGCAATGTGAAGGAGTGGTATACCGCAGCCAACACGCCAAGCACGGGCTGACAGCTTGCAACACGTGCACGGGCGGAAGGGGACTCCTGCTGGGTGAGGTAAGCCGCGCACCGTGTTGCTGCTGTTTCGCCCACAGCCGCCGTGTTGGCGGTGCGGGCCCCAATAGCAATGTGAAGGAGTGGTATACCGCAGCCAACACGCCAAGCACGGGCTGACAGCTTGCAACACGTGCACGTGGGGCAGGGGACTCCTGCTGGGTGAGGTAAGCCCGCGGCACCGTGTTGCTGCTGTTTCGCCCACAGGCGCCGTGTTGGCGGTGCGGGCCCCAATCGCGATGTGAAGGAGTGGTATACCGCAGCCAACACGCCAAGCACGGGCTGACAGCTTGGCAACACGTGCACGGGCGGAAGGGGACTCCCCTGCTGGGTGAGGTAAGCCCGCGGCACCGTGTTGCTGCTGTTTCGCCCACAGGCGCCGGTGTTGGCGGTGCGGGCCCCAATCGCAATGTGAAGGTGGTATACCGCAGCCAACACGCCAAGCACGGGCTGACAGCTTGGCAACACGTGCACGTGGGGCAGGGGACTCCCCTGCTGGGTGAGGTAAGCCGCGCACCGTGCTGCTTTTCGCCCACGAAGCCCGTGTTGGCCGGTGCGGGCCCCAATCGCAATGTGAAGGAGTGGTATACCGCAGCCAACACGCCAAGCACGGGCTGACAGCTTGGCAACACGTGCACGGGCGGAAGGGGACTCCCCTGCTGGGTGAGGTAAGCCGCGGCACCGTGTTGCTGCTGTTTCGCCCACAAGCCCGTGTTGGCGGTGCGGGCCCCAATAGCGATGTGAAGGAGTGGTATACCGCAGCCAACACGCCAAGCACGGGCTGACAGCTTGGCAACACGTGCACGGGCGGAAGGGGACTCCCCTGCTGGGTGAGGTAAGCCGCGGCACCGTGTTGCTGCTGTTTAAGCCCACAGGCGTGTTGGCGGTGCGGGCCCCAATAGCGATGTGAAGGAGTGGTATACCGCAGCCAACACGCCAAGCACGGGCTGACAGCTTGGCAACACGTGCACGGGCGGAAGGGGACTCCCCTGCTGGGTGAGGTAAGCCGACACCGTGTTGCTGCTGTTTCGCCCACAGGCCCGTGTTGGCGGTGCGGGCCCCAATCGCAATGTGAAGGAGTGGTATACCGCAGCCAACACGCCAAGCACGGGCTGACAGCTTGGCAACACGTGCACGGGCGGAAGGGGACTCCCCTGCTGGGTGAGGTAAGCCCGGCACCGTGTTGCTGCTGTTTCGCCCACAGGCGCCCGTGTTGGCGGTGCGGGCCCCAAAAGCGATGTGAAGGAGTGGTATACCGCAGCCAACACGCCAAGCACGGGCTGACAGCTTGCAACACGTGCACGGGCGGAAGGGGACTCCCCTGCTGGGTGAGGTAAGCCGCGGCACCGTGTTGCTGCTGTTTCGCCCACAGGCGCCCGTGTTGGCGGTGCGGGCCCCAATCGCAATGTGAAGGAGTGGTATACCGCAGCCAACACGCCAAGCACGGGCTGACAGGCAACACGTGCACGGGCGGAAGGGGACTCCCCTGCTGGGTGAGGTAAGCCCGCGGCACCGTGTTGCTGCTGTTTCGCCCACAGGCGCCCGTGTTGGCGGTGCCGGGCCCCAATCGCGATGTGAAGAGTGGTATACCGCAGCCAACACGCCAAGCACGGGCTGACAGCTTGGCAACACGTGCACGGGCGGAAGGGGACTCCTGCTGGGTGAGGTAAGCCCGCACCGTGTTGCTGCTGTTTCGCCCACAGGCGCCCGTGTTGGCGGTGCGGGCCCCAATAGCGATGTGAAGGAGTGGTATACCGCAGCCAACACGCCAAGCACGGGCTGACAGCTTGGCAACACGTGCACGCGGAAGGGGACTCCCCTGCTGGGTGAGGTAAGCCCGCGGCACCGTGTTGCTGCTGTTCGCCCACAGGCGCCGTGTTGGCGGTGCGGGCCCCAATCGCAATGTGAAGGAGTGGTATACCGCAGCCAACACGCCAAGCACGGGCTGACAGCTTGGCAACACGTGCACGTGGGGCAGGGGGACTCCCCTGCTGGGTGAGGTAAGCCCGCGGCACCGTGCTGTGTTCGCCCACAGGCGCCCGTGTTGGCGGTGCGGGCCCCAATCGCAATGTGAAGGAGTGGTATACCGCAGCCAACACGCCAAGCACGGGCTGACAGCGGCAACACGTGCACGGGCGGAAGGGGACTCCCCTGCTGGGTGAGGTAAGCCGCGGCACCGTGTTGCTGCTGTTTCGCCCACAGGCGCCGTGTTGGCGGTGCGGGCCCCAATAGCGATGTGAAGGAGTGGTATACCGCAGCCAACACGCCAAGCACGGGCTGACAGCTTGGCAACACGTGCACGGGCGGAAGGGGGACTCCCCTGCTGGGTGAGGTAAGCCACGGCACCGTGTTGCTGCTGTTTCGCCCACAGGCGCCCGTGTTGGCCGGTGCCGGGCCCCCAATAGCGATGTGAAGGAGTGGTATACCGCAGCCAACACGCCAAGCACGGGCTGACAGCTTGGCAACACGTGCACGCGCGGAAGGGGGACTCCCCTGCTGGGTGAGGTAAGCCCGGCACCGTGTTGCTGCTGTTTCGCCCACGAAGCCCGTGTTGGCGGTGCGGGCCCCAAACAGCAATGTGAAGGAGTGGTATACCGCAGCCAACACGCCAAGCACGGGCTGACAGCTTGGCAACACGTGCACGGGCGGAAGGGGACTCCTGCTGGGTGAGGTAAGCCCGCGGCACCGTGTTGCTGCTGTTTCGCCCACAGGCGCCCGTGTTGGCGGTGCGGGCCCCAATAGCGATGTGAAGGAGTGGTATACCGCAGCCAACACGCCAAGCACGGGCTGACAGCTTGGCAACACGTGCACGGGCGGAAGGGGGACTCCCCTGCTGGGTGAGGTAAGCCGCGACACCGTGTTGCTGCTGTTTCGCCCACAAGCCCGTGTTGGCGGTGCGGGGCCCCAATCGCAATGTGAAGGTGGTATACCGCAGCCAACACGCCAAGCACGGGCTGACAGCTTGCAACACGTGCACGTGGGCCAGGGGACTCCCCTGCTGGGTGAGGTAAGCCCGCGGCACCGTGTTGCTGCTGTTTCGCCCACAGGCGCCCGTGTTGGCGGTGCGGGCCCCAATCGCAATGTGAAGGAGTGGTATACCGCAGCCAACACGCCAAGCACGGGCTGACAGCTTGGCAACACGTGCACGTGGGCCAGGGGGACTCCCCTGCTGGGTGAGGTAAGCCACGGCACCGTGTTGCTGCTGTTTCGCCCACAGGCGCCCGTGTTGGCGGTGCGGGCCCCAATCGCAATGTGAAAGTGGTATACCGCAGCCAACACGCCAAGCACGGGCTGACAGCTTGGCAACACGTGCACGGGGGAAGGGGACTCCCCTGCTGGGTGAGGTAAGCCCGCGGCACCGTGTTGCTGCTGTTTCGCCCACAGGCGCCCGTGTTGGCGGTGCGGGCCCCAATCGCAATGTGAAGAGTGGTATACCGCAGCCAACACGCCAAGCACGGGCTGACAGCTTGCAACACGTGCACGGGCGGAAGGGGACTCCCCTGCTGGGTGAGGTAAGCCGCGCACCGTGTTGCTGCTGTTTCGCCCACAAGCGCCCGTGTTGGCGGTGCGGGCCCCAATCGCAATGTGAAGGAGTGGTATACCGCAGCCAACACGCCAAGCACGGGCTGACAGCTTGCAACACGTGCACGGGCGGAAGGGGACTCCCCTGCTGGGTGAGGTAAGCCCGCGACACGTGTTGCTGCTGTTTCGCCCACAGGCGCCGTGTTGGCGGTGCGGGCCCCAATCGCGATGTGAAGGAGTGGTATACCGCAGCCAACACGCCAAGCACGGGCTGACAGCTTGGCAACACGTGCACGGGCGGAAGGGGACTCCCCTGCTGGGTGAGGTAAGCCCGCGGCACCGTGTTGCTGCTGTTTCGCCCACGGCCCGTGTTGGCGGTGCGGGCCCCAATAGCGATGTGAAGGAGTGGTATACCGCAGCCAACACGCCAAGCACGGGCTGACAGCTTGGCAACACGTGCACGCGCGGAAGGGGACTCCTGCTGGGTGAGGTAAGCCGCGGCACCGTGTTGCTGCTGTTCCGCCCACAGGCGCCCGTGTTGGCGGTGCGGGCCCCAATCGCAATGTGAAGGAGTGGTATACCGCAGCCAACACGCCAAGCACGGGCTGACAGCTTGGCAACACGTGCACGGGCAGGGGACTCCCCTGCTGGGTGAGGTAAGCCACGGCACCGTGCTGCTTTTCGCCCACAGGCGCCCGTGTTGGCGGTGCGGGCCCCAATAGCAATGTGAAGGTGGTATACCGCAGCCAACACGCCAAGCACGGGCTGACAGCGGCAACACGTGCACGGGCGGAAGGGGACTCCCCTGCTGGGTGAGGTAAGCCGCGGCACCGTGTTGCTGCTGTTTCGCCCACAGGCGCCGTGTTGGCGGTGCGGGCCCCAATAGCGATGTGAAGGAGTGGTATACCGCAGCCAACACGCCAAGCACGGGCTGACAGCGGCAACACGTGCACGGGCGGAAGGGGACTCCCCTGCTGGGTGAGGTAAGCCCGCGGCACCGTGTTGCTGCTGTTTCGCCCACAGGCGCCCGTGTTGGCGGTGCGGGCCCCAATAGCGATGTGAAGGAGTGGTATACCGCAGCCAACACGCCAAGCACGGGCTGACAGCTTGGCAACACGTGCACGGGCGGAAGGGGACTCCCCTGCTGGGTGAGGTAAGCCGCGGCACCGTGTTGCTGCTGTTTCGCCCACAGGCGCCGTGTTGGCGGTGCGGGCCCCAAACAGCAATGTGAAGGTGGTATACCGCAGCCAACACGCCAAGCACGGGCTGACAGCTTGGCAACACGTGCACGGGCGGAAGGGGACTCCCCTGCTGGGTGAGGTAAGCCGCGGCACCGTGTTGCTGCTGTTTCGCCCACAGGCCCGTGTTGGCGGTGCGGGCCCCAATAGCGATGTGAAGGAGTGGTATACCGCAGCCAACACGCCAAGCACGGGCTGACAGCGGCAACACGTGCACGGGCGGAAGGGGACTCCCCTGCTGGGTGAGGTAAGCCGCGGCACCGTGTTGCTGCTGTTTCGCCCACAAGCCCGTGTTGGCGGTGCGGGCCCCAATCGCAATGTGTGGTATACCGCAGCCAACACGCCAAGCACGGGCTGACAGCTTGGCAACACGTGCATGTGGGCCAGGGGACTCCCCTGCTGGGTGAGGTAAGCCGGCGGCACCGTGTTGCTGCTGTTTCGCCCACAGGCGCCGTGTTGGCGGTGCGGGCCCCAATCGCAATGTGAAGGAGTGGTATACCGCAGCCAACACGCCAAGCACGGGCTGACAGCTTGGCAACACGTGCACGTGGGCCAGGGGACTCCCCTGCTGGGTGAGGTAAGCCCGCGGCACCGTGTTGCTGCTGTTTCGCCCACAGGCGCCCGTGTTGGCGGTGCGGGCCCCAATCGCAATGTGAAGGAGTGGTATACCGCAGCCAACACGCCAAGCACGGGCTGACAGCTTGGCAACACGTGCACGTGGCGCAGGGGACTCCCCTGCTGGGTGAGGTAAGCCCGGCACCGTGTTGCTGCTGTTTCGCCCACAGGCGCCGTGTTGGCGGTGCGGGCCCCAATCGCAATGTGAAGGAGTGGTATACCGCAGCCAACACGCCAAGCACGGGCTGACAGCGGCAACACGTGCACGGGCGGAAGGGGACTCCCCTGCTGGGTGAGGTAAGCCGCGGCACCGTGTTGCTGCTGTTTCGCCCACAGGCGCCCGTGTTGGCGGTGCCGGGCCCCAATCGCGATGTGAAGAGTGGTATACCGCAGCCAACACGCCAAGCACGGGCTGACAGCAACACGTGCACGGGCGGAAGGGGACTCCCCTGCTGGGTGAGGTAAGCCCGCGGCACCGTGTTGCTGCTGTTTCGCCCACAGGCGCCCGTGTTGGCGGTGCGGGGCCCCAATAGCGATGTGAAGGAGTGGTATACCGCAGCCAACACGCCAAGCACGGGCTGACAGCTTGGCAACACGTGCACGGGCGGAAGGGGACTCCCCTGCTGGGTGAGGTAAGCCGCGGCACCGTGTTGCTGCTGTTTCGCCCACAGGCGCCCGTGTTGGCGGTGCGGGCCCCAATCGCAATGTGAAGGAGTGGTATACCGCAGCCAACACGCCAAGCACGGGCTGACAGCTTGGCAACACGTGCACGGGCGGAAGGGGACTCCCCTGCTGGGTGAGGTAAGCCGCGGCACCGTGTTGCTGCTGTTTCGCACAGGCCCGTGTTGGCGGTGCGGGCCCCAATCGCAATGTGAAGGTGGTATACCGCAGCCAACACGCCAAGCACGGGCTGACAGCTTGGCAACACGTGCACGTGGGCGGGGGGACTCCCCTGCTGGGTGAGGTAAGCCCGGCACCGTGTTGCTGCTGTTTCGCCCACAGGCGCCGTGTTGGCGGTGCGGGCCCCAATCGCAATGTGAAGAATGGTATACCGCAGCCAACACGCCAAGCACGGGCTGACAGCGGCAACACGTGCACGGGCGGAAGGGGACTCCCCTGCTGGGTGAGGTAAGCCCGCGGCACCGTGTTGCTGCTGTTTCGCCCACAGGCGCCGTGTTGGCGGTGCGGGCCCCAATAGCGATGTGAAGGGTGGTATACCGCAGCCAACACGCCAAGCACGGGCTGACAGCTTGCAACACGTGCACGGAAGGGGACTCCTGCTGGGTGAGGTAAGCCCGCGGCACCGTGTTGCTGCTGTTTCGCCCACAGGCGCCCGTGTTGGCGGGTGCGGGCCCCAATCGCAATGTGAAGGAGTGGTATACCGCAGCCAACACGCCAAGCACGGGCTGACAGCTTGGCAACACGTGCACGGGCGGAAGGGGACTCCTGCTGGGTGAGGTAAGCCGCGGCACCGTGTTGCTGCTGTTTCGCCCACAAGCCCGTGTTGGCGGTGCGGGCCCCAATCGCAATGTGAAGGAGTGGTATACCGCAGCCAACACGCCAAGCACGGGCTGACAGCTTGGCAACACGTGCACGGGCGGAAGGGGGACTCCCCTGCTGGGTGAGGTAAGCCCGCGGCACCGTGTTGCTGCTGTTTCGCCCACAGGCGCCGTGTTGGCGGTGCGGGCCCCAATCGCAATGTGAAGGTGGTATACCGCAGCCAACACGCCAAGCACGGGCTGACAGCTTGGCAACACGTGCACGGGCGGAGGGGACTCCCCTGCTGGGTGAGGTAAGCCGCGGCACCGTGTTGCTGCTGTTTCGCCCACAGGCGCCCGTGTTGGCCGGGCCCCAATCGCAATGTGAAGGAGTGGTATACCGCAGCCAACACGCCAAGCACGGGCTGACAGCGGCAACACGTGCACGGGCGGAAGGGGACTCCCCTGCTGGGTGAGGTAAGCCGCGGCACCGTGTTGCTGCTGTTTCGCCCACAGGCGCCCGTGTTGGCGGTGCGGGCCCCAATCGCGATGTGAAGGAGTGGTATACCGCAGCCAACACGCCAAGCACGGGCTGACAGCTTGGCAACACGTGCACGGGCGGAAGGGGACTCCCCTGCTGGGTGAGGTAAGCCCGCGGCACCGTGTTGCTGCTGTTCCGCCCACAGGCCCGTGTTGGCGGTGCGGGCCCCAATAGCGATGTGAAGGAGTGGTATACCGCAGCCAACACGCCAAGCACGGGCTGACAGCTTGGCAACACGTGCACGGGCGGAAGGGGGACTCCCCTGCTGGGTGAGGTAAGCCGCGGCACCGTGTTGCTGCTGTTTCGCCCACGAAGCCCGTGTTGGCGGTGCGGGCCCCAATCGCAATGTGAAGGAGTGGTATACCGCAGCCAACACGCCAAGCACGGGCTGACAGCTTGGCAACACGTGCACGGGCGGAAGGGGACTCCTGCTGGGTGAGGTAAGCCCGCGCACCGTGTTGCTGCTGTTTCGCCCACAGGCGCCCGTGTTGGCCGGTGCCGGGCCCCCAATCGCAATGTGAAGGAGTGGTATACCGCAGCCAACACGCCAAGCACGGGCTGACAGCGGCAACACGTGCACGTGGGCAGGGGACTCCCCTGCTGGGTGAGGTAAGCCCGGCACCGTGTTGCTGCTGTTTCGCCCACAGGCGCCCGTGTTGGCGGTGCGGGGCCCCAATCGCAATGTGAAGGAGTGGTATACCGCAGCCAACACGCCAAGCACGGGCTGACAGCGGCAACACGTGCACGGGCGGAAGGGGACTCCCCTGCTGGGTGAGGTAAGCCCGCGGCACCGTGTTGCTGCTGTTTCGCCCACAGGCGCCGTGTTGGCGGTGCGGGGCCCCAATAGCGATGTGAAGGAGTGGTATACCGCAGCCAACACGCCAAGCACGGGCTGACCAGCAGCAACACGTGCACGGGCGGAAGGGGACTCCCCTGCTGGGTGAGGTAAGCCACGGCACCTGTTGCTGCTGTTTCGCCCACAGGCGCCCGTGTTGGCGGTGCGGGCCCCAATCGCAATGTGAAGAGTGGTATACCGCAGCCAACACGCCAAGCACGGGCTGACAGCTTGGCAACACGTGCACGGGCGGAAGGGGACTCCCTGCTGGGTGAGGTAAGCCGCGGCACCGTGTTGCTGCTGTTTCGCCCACAGGCGCCCGTGTTGGCGGTGCGGGCCCCAATCGCAATGTGAAGGTGGTATACCGCAGCCAACACGCCAAGCACGGGCTGACAGCTTGGCAACACGTGCACGGGCGGAAGGGGGACTCCTGCTGGGTGAGGTAAGCCACGGCACCGTGTTGCTGCTGTTTCGCCCAAGCCCGTGTTGGCGGTGCGGGCCCCAATCGCAATGTGAAGGAGTGGTATACCGCAGCCAACACGCCAAGCACGGGCTGACAGCTTGGCAACACGTGCACGGGGGAAGGGGACTCCCCTGCTGGGTGAGGTAAGCCGCGCACCGTGTTGCTGCTGTTTCGCCCCAGGCGCCCGTGTTGGCGGTGCGGGCCCCAATCGCAATGTGAAGGAGTGGTATACCGCAGCCAACACGCCAAGCACGGGCTGACAGCTTGGCAACACGTGCACGGGCGGAAGGGGACTCCCCTGCTGGGTGAGGTAAGCCGCGGCACCGTGTTGCTGCTGTTTCGCCCACAGGCGCCCGTGTTGGCGGTGCGGGCCCCAATCGCAATGTGAAGGAGTGGTATACCGCAGCCAACACGTCATGCACGGGCTGACAGCTTGGCAACACGTGCACGTGGGGCAGGGGGACTCCCCTGCTGGTGAGGTAAGCCCGCGGCACCGTGTTGCTGCTGTTCCGCCCACAGGCCCGTGTTGGCGGTGCCGGCCCCCAATCGCAATGTGAAGGAGTGGTATACCGCAGCCAACACGCCAAGCACGGGCTGACAGCTTGGCAACACGTGCACGGGCGGAAGGGGGACTCCCCTGCTGGGTGAGGTAAGCCACGGCACTGTGTTGCTGCTGTTTCGCCCAAGCGTGTTGGCGGTGCGGGCCCCAATCGCAATGTGAAGGAGTGGTATACCGCAGCCAACACGCCAAGCACGGGCTGACAGCTTGGCAACACGTGCACGGGCGGAAGGGGGACTCCTGCTGGGTGAGGTAAGCCCGCGACACCGTGTTGCTGCTGTTTCGCCCACAGGCGCCGTGTTGGCGGTGCCGGGCCCCAATATAATGTGAAGGTGGTATACCGCAGCCAACACGCCAAGCACGGGCTGACAGCGGCAACACGTGCACGGGCGGAAGGGGACTCCCCTGCTGGGTGAGGTAAGCCGCGGCACCGTGTTGCTGCTGTTTCGCCCACAGGCGCCCGTGTTGGCGGTGCGGGCCCCAATCGCAATGTGAAGGAGTGGTATACCGCAGCCAACACGCCAAGCACGGGCTGACAGCTTGGCAACACGTGCACGGGCGGAAGGGGACTCCCCTGCTGGGTGAGGTAAGCCCGCGGCACCGTGTTGCTGCTGTTTCGCCCACAGGCGCCGTGTTGGCGGTGCGGGCCCCAATCGCAATGTGAAGGAGTGGTATACCGCAGCCAACACGCCAAGCACGGGCTGACAGCTTGGCAACACGTGCACGGGCGGAAGCAAGGGGACTCCTGCTGGGTGAGGTAAGCCGCGGCACCGTGTTGCTGCTGTTTCGCCCACAGGCGCCGTGTTGGCGGTGCCGGGCCCCAATCGCAATGTGAAGGAGTGGTATACCGCAGCCAACACGCCAAGCACGGGCTGACAGCGGCAACACGTGCACGTGGGGCAGGGGACTCCCCTGCTGGGTGAGGTAAGCCGCGGCACCGTGTTGCTGCTGTTTCGCCCACAGGCGCCCGTGTTGGCGGTGCGGGCCCCAATCGCAATGTGAAGGAGTGGTATACCGCAGCCAACACGCCAAGCACGGGCTGACAGCTTGGCAACACGTGCACGGGCGGAAGGGGACTCCCCTGCTGGGTGAGGTAAGCCCGCGGCACCGTGTTGCTGCTGTTTCGCCCACAGGCGCCCGTGTTGGCCGGTGCCGGGCCCCAATCGCAATGTGAAGGAGTGGTATACCGCAGCCAACACGCCAAGCACGGGCTGACAGCTTGGCAACACGTGCACGTGGGGAAGGGGACTCCCCTGCTGGGTGAGGTAAGCCCGCGACACCGTGTTGCTGCTGTTCCGCCCACAGGCGCCCGTGTTGGCGGTGCCGGGCCCCAATCGCAATGTGAAGGAGTGGTATACCGCAGCCAACACGCCAAGCACGGGCTGACAGCTTGGCAACACGTGCACGGGCGGAAGGGGACTCCCCTGCTGGGTGAGGTAAGCCGCGGCACCGTGTTGCTGCTGTTTCGCCCACAGGCGCCCGTGTTGGCCGGTGCCGGCCCCCAATCGCAATGTGAAGGAGTGGTATACCGCAGCCAACACGCCAAGCACGGGCTGACAGCTTGGCAACACGTGCACGGGCGGAAGGGGACTCCTGCTGCTGGGTGAGGTAAGCCGCGGCACCGTGTTGCTGCTGTTTCGCCCACAGGCGCCCGTGTTGGCGGTGCCGGGCCCCAATAGCAATGTGAAGAGTGGTATACCGCAGCCAACACGCCAAGCACGGGCTGACAGCAGCAACACGTGCACGGGGGCAGGGACTCCTGGGTGAGGTAAGCCCGCGGCACCGTGTTGCTGCTGTTCGCCCACAGGCGCCGTGTTGGCGGTGCCGGGCCCCAATAGCAATGTGAAGGTGGTATACCGCAGCCAACACGCCAAGCACGGGCTGACAGCTTGGCAACACGTGCACGGGCGGAAGGGGACTCCCCTGCTGGGTGAGGTAAGCCCGCGGCACCGTGTTGCTGCTGTTTCGCCCACAGGCGCCCGTGTTGGCGGTGCGGGCCCCAAACAGCAATGTGAAGGAGTGGTATACCGCAGCCAACACGCCAAGCACGGGCTGACAGCTTGCAACACGTGCACGGGCGGAAGGGGACTCCTGCTGGGTGAGGTAAGCCCGCGGCACCGTGTTGCTGCTGTTTCGCCCACAGGCCCGTGTTGGCGGTGCGGGCCCCAATCGCAATGTGAAGGAGTGGTATACCGCAGCCAACACGCCAAGCACGGGCTGACAGCTTGGCAACACGTGCACGGGCGGAAGGGGACTCCCCTGCTGGGTGAGGTAAGCCGCGCACCGTGTTGCTGCTGTCGCCCACAGGCGCCGTGTTGGCGGTGCGGGCCCCAATCGCAATGTGAAGGAGTGGTATACCGCAGCCAACACGCCAAGCACGGGCTGACAGCTTGCAACACGTGCACGGGCGGAAGGGGACTCCTGCTGGGTGAGGTAAGCCGCGCACCGTGTTGCTGCTGTTTCGCCCACAGGCCCGTGTTGGCGGTGCGGGCCCCAATCGCAATGTGAAGAGTGGTATACCGCAGCCAACACGCCAAGCACGGGCTGACAGCTTGCAACACGTGCACGGGCGGAAGGGGACTCCTGCTGGGTGAGGTAAGCCGCGGCACCGTGTTGCTGCTGTTTCGCCCACAGGCGCCCGTGTTGGCGGTGCGGGCCCCAATCGCGATGTGAAGGAGTGGTATACCGCAGCCAACACGCCAAGCACGGGCTGACAGCTTGGCAACACGTGCACGTGGGGCAGGGGACTCCCCTGCTGGGTGAGGTAAGCCGCGGCACCGTGTTGCTGCTGTTCGCCCACAGGCGCCCGTGTTGGCGGTGCGGGCCCCAATCGCAATGTGAAGGAGTGGTATACCGCAGCCAACACGCCAAGCACGGGCTGACAGCGGCAACACGTGCACGGGCGGAAGGGGACTCCCCTGCTGGGTGAGGTAAGCCCGCGGCACCGTGTTGCTGCTGTTTCGCCCACAGGCGCCCGTGTTGGCGGTGCGGGCCCCAATCGCAATGTGAAGGAGTGGTATACCGCAGCCAACACGCCAAGCACGGGCTGACAGCGGCAACACGTGCACGGGCGGAAGGGGACTCCTGCTGGGTGAGGTAAGCCGCGGCACCGTGTTGCTGCTGTTTCGCCCACAGGCGCCGTGTTGGCGGTGCGGGCCCCAATAGCAATGTGAAGGGTGGTATACCGCAGCCAACACGCCAAGCACGGGCTGACAGCTTGGCAACACGTGCACGGGGGCAGGGGGGACTCCTGGGTGAGGTAAGCCGCGGCACCGTGTTGCTGCTGTTTCGCCCACAGGCGCCCGTGTTGGCGGTGCGGGCCCCAAACAGCAATGTGAAGGAGTGGTATACCGCAGCCAACACGCCAAGCACGGGCTGACAGCTTGGCAACACGTGCACGGGCGGAAGGGGACTCCCCTGCTGGGTGAGGTAAGCCGCACCGTGTTGCTGCTGTTTCGCCCACAGGCGCCCGTGTTGGCGGTGCCGGGCCCCAAACAGCAATGTGAAGGAGTGGTATACCGCAGCCAACACGCCAAGCACGGGCTGACAGCGGCAACACGTGCACGGAAGGACTCCCCTGCTGGGTGAGGTAAGCCACGGCACCGTGTTGCTGCTGTTTCGCCCACAGGCCCGTGTTGGAGGTGCAGTGCCGGTCAATCCGGAATGCGGGCTGCCATGCGCTGGGCATGCAATCTCCAATCTAGTTAGGCCCAAGGTCAGATAGGATTAAAGCTGCCTAAGGCTGCCCCACCCCATACACCCCGCCCCATGGGCGTCAGCCCGTGATGGCTAACTGAAATGACTGCTTGCAGCAAGTGCGGCCACGTGGCTGCAGCTGGGGTTAGTGTAGGCGAGGTCGCGGGTCGCGTCTTCTGCACAACACGACGCAGCATTACTTGCGTGTTGCGGTATTCTTTGTATCATAAGAAGCGAAGTGATTACGCGAAGCCTACGTCCAGCACGGCGCCAGTGTTGAACCAGTCGAGTGCCTGCGGGCAGTCTAGTGGCGCAAACCATCCATATGTGCATGCGAGATATTGCAAGTGCCGCCAGCATCGATAGCCAATAGCGACCTGCCAAACCATCATGTGAGCCAAACACCCGAAGAACTACGAACATTGCCAGTATGTTCTGCATAAAACACCTGTCATAACCATGATACTGGCGTGGGCTCCTTCCAAGTTTTGTGGCCTGATAGGAACAGGGCACCGAGTGATCATTGGTGCCCCCGCCTACAAGCACCAAACACTTCCTGCCAGCAGGCTAATGGTGTCAAGCAGGCCTACTGTTAATGTCAACAGTGCGCCCCTTGGCAAGCGGCAGGGAAAACGACGTTCATTTCGTTCATGTTATGCACGAGCAGCTGAGGATAGCATAACAGGCAGCAACTATTATCATTGTGTTCTGCTTTATTTATGGCCTCATACCATACCAAATCCTGAAAGGCAGAGACGCGAGTCAAGCCTTCAACTGTCAGCTGTCGGTACAGCAAACATGCCATAACATGTGGCTTAACCATCCCCACTTAGCCACACCCCTGGCTGCTGCGTAGGAGTGCGGCGTGATCAGGGGTCTGGGTTTAATCTCAATCCGTAGGAAGCAGGTTCCAATCTTAATCTGCGTGCCCAGCCTTTCCCCCAATCTCAATCTATTGTCAACCTCTGGTTGGCCGGTGCGGGCCCCCAATCGCAATGAAGGAGTGGTATACCGCAGCCAACACGCCAAGCACGGGCTGACAGCTTGGCAACACGTGCACGGTGGAAGGGGGGACTCCTGCTGGGTGAGGTAAGCCACGGCACCGTGTTGTTGCTGTTTCGCCCACAGGCGCCCGTGTTGGCCGGTGCCGGGCCCCCAATCACAATGTGAAGGAGTGGTATACCGCAGCCAACACGCCAAGCACGGGCTGACAGCTTGGCAACACGTGCACGGGGGGCAGGGGAACTCCCGTGGGTGAGGTAAGCCACGGCACCGTGTTGCTGCTGTTCGCCCACAGGCGCCGTGTTGGCGGTGCGGGCCCCAATAGCAATGTGAAGGAGTGGTATACCGCAGCCAACACGCCAAGCACGGGCTGACAGCTTGGCAACACGTGCACGGGCGGAAGGGGGACTCCCCTGCTGGGTGAGGTAAGCCACGGCACCGTGTTGCTGCTGTTTCGCCCACAGGCGCCCGTGTTGGCGGTGCCGGGCCCCAATAGCGATGTGAAGGAGTGGTATACCGCAGCCAACACGCCAAGCACGGGCTGACAGCTTGGCAACACGTGCACGGGCGGAAGGGGACTCCTGCTGGGTGAGGTAAGCCACGGCACCGTGTTGCTGCTGTTTCGCCCACAGGCGCCCGTGTTGGCCGGTGCCGGGCCCCAAACAGCAATGTGAAGGAGTGGTATACCGCAGCCAACACGCCAAGCACGGGCTGACAGCTTGCAACACGTGCACGGGGCAGGGGACTCCCCTGCTGGGTGAGGTAAGCCCGCACCGTGTTGCTGCTGTTTCGCCCACAGGCGCCGTGTTGGCGGTGCGGGCCCCAATCGCAATGTGAAGGAGTGGTATACCGCAGCCAACACGCCAAGCACGGGCTGACAGCTTGGCAACACGTGCACGGGCGGAAGGGGGACTCCCCTGCTGGGTGAGGTAAGCCCGCGGCACCGTGTTGCTGCTGTTCCGCCCACAGGCGCCGTGTTGGCGGTGCCGGGCCCCAAACAGCAATGTGAAGGGTGGTATACCGCAGCCAACACGCCAAGCACGGGCTGACAGCGGCAACACGTGCACGGGCGGAAGGGGACTCCCCTGCTGGGTGAGGTAAGCCCGGCACCGTGTTGCTGCTGTTTCGCCCACAGGCGCCCGTGTTGGCGGTGCGGGCCCCAATCGCAATGTGAAGGTGGTATACCGCAGCCAACACGCCAAGCACGGGCTGACAGCTTGCAACACGTGCACGGGGGAAGGGGACTCCTGCTGGGTGAGGTAAGCCGCGGCACCGTGTTGCTGCTGTTCGCCCACAGGCGCCCGTGTTGGCGGTGCGGGCCCCAAACAATGTGAAGGAGTGGTATACCGCAGCCAACACGCCAAGCACGGGCTGACAGCTTGCAGCACACGTGCACGGGCGGAAGGGGACTCCCCTGCTGGGTGAGGTAAGCCGCGGCACCGTGTTGCTGCTGTTTCGCCCACAAGCCCGTGTTGGCGGTGCCGGGCCCCAATCAGCAATGTGAAGGAGTGGTATACCGCAGCCAACACGCCAAGCACGGGCTGACAGCTTGGCAACACGTGCACGGGCGGAAGGGGACTCCCCTGCTGGGTGAGGTAAGCCCGCGGCACCGTGTTGCTGCTGTTTCGCCCACAGGCGCCGTGTTGGCGGTGCGGGCCCCAATCGCAATGTGAAGGGTGGTATACCGCAGCCAACACGCCAAGCACGGGCTGACAGCTTGGCAACACGTGCACGGGCGGAAGGGGACTCCCCTGCTGGGTGAGGTAAGCCCGCGGCACCGTGTTGCTGCTGTTCCGCCCACAGGCGCCCGTGTTGGCGGTGCCGGGCCCCAAACAGCAATGTGAAGGGTGGTATACCGCAGCCAACACGCCAAGCACGGGCTGACAGCTTGGCAACACGTGCACGGGCGGAAGGGGACTCCCCTGCTGGGTGAGGTAAGCCACGGCACCGTGTTGCTGCTGTTTCGCCCACAGGCGCCGTGTTGGCGGTGCGGGCCCCAATCACAATGTGAAGGAGTGGTATACCGCAGCCAACACGCCAAGCACGGGCTGACAGCTTGCAACACGTGCACGGGGGAAGGGGACTCCGCTGGGTGAGGTAAGCCGGCACCGTGTTGCTGCTGTTCGCCCACAGGCGCCCGTGTTGGCGGTGCGGGCCCCAAACAGCAATGTGAAGGAGTGGTATACCGCAGCCAACACGCCAAGCACGGGCTGACAGCTTGGCAACACGTGCACGGGCGGAAGGGGACTCCCCTGCTGGGTGAGGTAAGCCACGGCACCGTGTTGCTGCTGTTTCGCCCACAGGCGCCCGTGTTGGCGGTGCCGGGCCCCAATCAGCAATGTGAAGGAGTGGTATACCGCAGCCAACACGCCAAGCACGGGCTGACAGCTTGGCAACACGTGCACGGGCGGAAGGGGACTCCTGCTGGGTGAGGTAAGCCCGCGGCACCGTGTTGCTGCTGTTTCGCCCACGAAGCCCGTGTTGGCGGTGCGGGCCCCAACAGCAATGTGAAGGAGTGGTATACCGCAGCCAACACGCCAAGCACGGGCTGACAGCTTGGCAACACGTGCACGGGGGAAGGGGACTCCTGCTGGGTGAGGTAAGCCCGCGGCACCGTGTTGCTGCTGTTTAGCCCAGGCCCGTGTTGGCGGTGCGGGCCCCAATCGCAATGTGAAGGAGTGGTATACCGCAGCCAACACGCCAAGCACGGGCTGACAGCTTGGCAACACGTGCACGGGCGGCAGGGGACTCCCCTGCTGGGTGAGGTAAGCCGGCACCGTGTTGCTGCTGTTTCGCCCACAAGCCCGTGTTGGCGGTGCGGGCCCCAATCGCAATGTGAAGGAGTGGTATACCGCAGCCAACACGCCAAGCACGGGCTGACAGCTTGGCAACACGTGCACGAGGGCAGGGGACTCCCCTGCTGGGTGAGGTAAGCCCGGCACCGTGTTGCTGCTGTTTCGCCCACAGGCGCCGTGTTGGCGGTGCCGGGCCCCAATCGCAATGTGAAGGAGTGGTATACCGCAGCCAACACGCCAAGCACGGGCTGACAGCTTGGCAACACGTGCACGGGCGGAAGGGGACTCCCCTGCTGGGTGAGGTAAGCCCGCGGCACCGTGTTGCTGCTGTTTCGCCCACAGGCGCCCGTGTTGGCGGTGCGGGCCCCAAAGCGATGTGAAGGAGTGGTATACCGCAGCCAACACGCCAAGCACGGGCTGACAGCTTGGCAACACGTGCACGGGCGGAAGGGGACTCCCCTGCTGGGTGAGGTAAGCCACGGCACCGTGTTGCTGCTGTTTCGCCCACAGGCGCCGTGTTGGCGGTGCGGGCCCCAATCGCAATGTGAAGGAGTGGTATACCGCAGCCAACACGCCAAGCACGGGCTGACAGCGGCAACACGTGCACGGGGGCAGGGGACTCCCCTGCTGGGTGAGGTAAGCCGCGGCACCGTGTTGCTGCTGTTTCGCCCACAGGCGCCCGTGTTGGCGGTGCGGGCCCCAATGCGCAATGTGAAGGAGTGGTATACCGCAGCCAACACGCCAAGCACGGGCTGACAGCTTGCAACACGTGCACGGGGGGAAGGGGACTCCCCTGCTGGGTGAGGTAAGCCGCGGCACCGTGTTGCTGCTGTTTCGCCCACAGGCGCCCGTGTTGGCGGTGCGGGCCCCAATCGCAATGTGAAGGAGTGGTATACCGCAGCCAACACGCCAAGCACGGGCTGACAGCTTGGCAACACGTGCACGGGCGGAAGGGGACTCCCCTGCTGGGTGAGGTAAGCCGCGGCACCGTGTTGCTGCTGTTTCGCCCACAGGCGCCCGTGTTGGCGGTGCCGGGCCCCAATCGCAATGTGAAGGAGTGGTATACCGCAGCCAACACGCCAAGCACGGGCTGACAGCTTGGCAACACGTGCACGGGCGGAAGGGGACTCCCCTGCTGGGTGAGGTAAGCCCGGCACCGTGTTGCTGCTGTTCGCCCACAGGCGCCGTGTTGGCGGTGCGGGCCCCAATGCGAATGTGAAGGTGGTATACCGCAGCCAACACGCCAAGCACGGGCTGACAGCTTGGCAACACGTGCACGGGGGCAGGGGACTCCCCTGCTGGGTGAGGTAAGCCCGCGGCACCGTGTTGCTGCTGTTCCGCCCACAGGCGCCCGTGTTGGCGGTGCCGGGCCCCAATAGCGATGTGAAGGAGTGGTATACCGCAGCCAACACGCCAAGCACGGGCTGACAGCTTGGCAACACGTGCACGGGCGGAAGGGGACTCCCCTGCTGGGTGAGGTAAGCCCGCGGCACCGTGTTGCTGCTGTTTCGCCCACGAAGCCGTGTTGGCGGTGCGGGCCCCAATCGCAATGTGAAGGAGTGGTATACCGCAGCCAACACGCCAAGCACGGGCTGACAGCTTGGCAACACGTGCACGGGGCAGGGGAGGGACTCCCCTGCTGGGTGAGGTAAGCCGGCACCGTGTTGCTGCTGTTTCGCCCACAAGCCCGTGTTGGCGGTGCGGGCCCCAATCGCAATGTGAAGGAGTGGTATACCGCAGCCAACACGCCAAGCACGGGCTGACAGCTTGCAACACGTGCACGGGCGGAAGGGGACTCCTGCTGCTGGGTGAGGTAAGCGGCACGTGTTGCTGCTGTTTGCCCACAGGCGCCCGTGTTGGCGGTGCGGGCCCCAATCGCAATGTGAAGGAGTGGTATACCGCAGCCAACACGCCAAGCACGGGCTGACAGCTTGGCAACACGTGCACGGGCGGAAGGGGACTCCTGCTGGGTGAGGTAAGCCGCGGCACCGTGTTGCTGCTGTTTCGCCCACAGGCGCCCGTGTTGGCGGTGCGGGCCCCAATCGCAATGTGAAGGAGTGGTATACCGCAGCCAACACGCCAAGCACGGGCTGACAGCTTGGCAACACGTGCACGGGGGCAGGGGACTCCCCTGCTGGGTGAGGTAAGCCCGCGGCACCGTGTTGCTGCTGTTTAAGCCCACAGGCGCCGTGTTGGCGGTGCCGGGCCCCCAATCGCAATGTGAAGGTGGTATACCGCAGCCAACACGCCAAGCACGGGCTGACAGCGGCAACACGTGCACGGGCGGAAGGGGACTCCCCTGCTGGGTGAGGTAAGCCCGCGGCACCGTGTTGCTGCTGTTTCGCCCACAGGCGCCCGTGTTGGCGGTGCGGGCCCCAAACAGCGATGTGAAGGAGTGGTATACCGCAGCCAACACGCCAAGCACGGGCTGACAGCAGCAACACGTGCACGGGCGGAAGGGGACTCCCCTGCTGGGTG
Source organism: Chlamydomonas sp. KOR1 (assembly GCA_036984285.1). Taxonomy (NCBI): domain Eukaryota; kingdom Viridiplantae; phylum Chlorophyta; class Chlorophyceae; order Chlamydomonadales; family Chlamydomonadaceae; genus Chlamydomonas; species Chlamydomonas sp. KOR1. The sequence continues at coordinate 41,728 of BQMZ01000561.1, forward strand.
AGGTAAGCCCGCGGCACCGTGTTGCTGCTGTTTCGCCCACAGGCGCCCGTGTTGGCGGTGCGGGCCCCAATAGCGATGTGAAGGTGGTATACCGCAGCCAACACGCCAAGCACGGGCTGACAGCTTGCAACACGTGCACGGGCGGAAGGGGACTCCTGCTGGGTGAGGTAAGCCGCACCGTGTTGCTGCTGTTTCGCCCACAGGCGCCCGTGTTGGCGGTGCGGGCCCCCAATCGCAATGTGAAGGAGTGGTATACCGCAGCCAACACGCCAAGCACGGGCTGACAGCTTGGCAACACGTGCACGGGCGGAAGGGGACTCCCCTGCTGGGTGAGGTAAGCCGCGGCACCGTGTTGCTGCTGTTCGCCCACAGCCGTGTTGGCGGTGCGGGCCCCAATAGCGATGTGAAGGTGGTATACCGCAGCCAACACGCCAAGCACGGGCTGACAGCTTGGCAACACGTGCACGGGCGGAAGGGGACTCCTGCTGGGTGAGGTAAGCCCGCGGCACCGTGTTGCTGCTGTTTCGCCCACAGGCGCCGTGTTGGCGGTGCGGGCCCCAATAGCGATGTGAAGGAGTGGTATACCGCAGCCAACACGCCAAGCACGGGCTGACAGCTTGGCAACACGTGCACGGGCGGAAGGGGACTCCCCTGCTGGGTGAGGTAAGCCCGCGGCACGTGTTGCTGCTGTTTCGCCCACAGGCGCCGTGTTGGCGGTGCGGGCCCCAATAGCGATGTGAAGGAGTGGTATACCGCAGCCAACACGCCAAGCACGGGCTGACAGCTTGCAACACGTGCACGGGCGGAAGGGGACTCCTGCTGGGTGAGGTAAGCCGCGGCACCGTGTTGCTGCTGTTTCGCCCACAGGCGCCGTGTTGGCGGTGCGGGCCCCCAATCGCAATGTGAAGGAGTGGTATACCGCAGCCAACACGCCAAGCACGGGCTGACAGCGGCAACACGTGCACGGGCGGGGACTCCTGCTGGGTGAGGTAAGCCGCGGCACCGTGTTGCTGCTGTTTCGCCCACAGGCGCCCGTGTTGGCGGTGCGGGCCCCAAAAGCGATGTGAAGGTGGTATACCGCAGCCAACACGCCAAGCACGGGCTGACAGCTTGGCAACACGTGCACGGGCGGAAGGGGACTCCCCTGCTGGGTGAGGTAAGCCGCGGCACCGTGTTGCTGCTGTTTCGCCCACAGGCGCCCGTGTTGGCGGTGCGGGCCCCAATCGCAATGTGAAGGAGTGGTATACCGCAGCCAACACGCCAAGCACGGGCTGACAGCTTGCAACACGTGCACGGGGGGAAGGGGACTCCCCTGCTGGGTGAGGTAAGCCCGGCACCGTGTTGCTGCTGTTTCGCCCACAGGCCCGTGTTGGCGGTGCGGGCCCCAATAGCGATGTGAAGGAGTGGTATACCGCAGCCAACACGCCAAGCACGGGCTGACAGCTTGGCAACACGTGCACGGGGGAAGGGGACTCCCCTGCTGGGTGAGGTAAGCGCGGCACCGTGTTGCTGCTGTTTCGCCCACAGGCGCCGTGTTGGCGGTGCCGGGCCCCAATCGCAATGTGAAGGAGTGGTATACCGCAGCCAACACGCCAAGCACGGGCTGACAGCTTGGCAACACGTGCACGGGCGGAAGGGGACTCCCCTGCTGGGTGAGGTAAGCCCGGCACCGTGTTGCTGCTGTTTCGCCCACGAAGCCCGTGTTGGCGGTGCCGGGCCCCAATCGCAATGTGAAGAGTGGTATACCGCAGCCAACACGCCAAGCACGGGCTGACAGCGGCAACACGTGCACGGGCGGAAGGGGACTCCCCTGCTGGGTGAGGTAAGCCCGCACCGTGTTGCTGCTGTTCGCCCACGGCGCCCGTGTTGGCGGTGCCGGGCCCCAATCGCAATGTGAAGGAGTGGTATACCGCAGCCAACACGCCAAGCACGGGCTGACAGCTTGCAACACGTGCACGGGCGGAAGGGGACTCCTGCTGGGTGAGGTAAGCCGCGGCACCGTGTTGCTGCTGTTTCGCCCACAGGCGCCGTGTTGGCGGTGCGGGGCCCAAACGCAATGTGAAGGAGTGGTATACCGCAGCCAACACGCCAAGCACGGGCTGACAGCAGCAACACGTGCACGGGCGGAAGGGGACTCCCCTGCTGGGTGAGGTAAGCCCGCGGCACCGTGTTGCTGCTGTTTCGCCCACAGGCGCCCGTGTTGGCGGTGCGGGCCCCAATCGCGATGTGAAGGAGTGGTATACCGCAGCCAACACGCCAAGCACGGGCTGACAGCTTGCAACACGTGCACGGGGGAAGGGGAACTCCCCTGCTGGGTGAGGTAAGCCACGGCACCGTGTTGCTGCTGTTTCGCCCACAGGCGCCCGTGTTGGCGGTGCGGGCCCCAATCGCGATGTGAAGGAGTGGTATACCGCAGCCAACACGCCAAGCACGGGCTGACAGCTTGGCAACACGTGCACGGGCGGAAGGGGACTCCCCTGCTGGGTGAGGTAAGCCCGCGGCACCGTGTTGCTGCTGTTCGCCCACAGGCGCCCGTGTTGGCGGTGCGGGCCCCAATCGCGATGTGAAGGAGTGGTATACCGCAGCCAACACGCCAAGCACGGGCTGACAGCTTGGCAACACGTGCACGGGGGAAGGGGACTCCCCTGCTGGGTGAGGTAAGCCGCGGCACCGTGTTGCTGCTGTTTCGCCCACAGGCGCCGTGTTGGCGGTGCGGGCCCCAATCGCGATGTGAAGGGTGGTATACCGCAGCCAACACGCCAAGCACGGGCTGACAGCTTGGCAACACGTGCACGGGCGGAAGGGGACTCCCCTGCTGGGTGAGGTAAGCCCGCGGCACCGTGTTGCTGCTGTTTCGCCCACAGGCGCCCGTGTTGGCGGTGCGGGCCCCAATAGCAATGTGAAGGAGTGGTATACCGCAGCCAACACGCCAAGCACGGGCTGACAGCTTGGCAACACGTGCACGGGCGGAAGGGGACTCCCCTGCTGGGTGAGGTAAGCCCGCGGCACCGTGTTGCTGCTGTTTCGCCCACAGGCGCCCGTGTTGGCGGTGCGGGCCCCAATAGCGATGTGAAGGAGTGGTATACCGCAGCCAACACGCCAAGCACGGGCTGACAGCTTGGCAACACGTGCACGGGCGGAAGGGGGACTCCCCTGCTGGGTGAGGTAAGCCCGCGGCACCGTGTTGCTGCTGTTTCGCCCACAGGCGCCCGTGTTGGCGGTGCGGGCCCCAATAGCGATGTGAAGGAGTGGTATACCGCAGCCAACGCCAAGCACGGGCTGACAGCAACACGTGCACGGGCGGAAGGGGACTCCCCTGCTGGGTGAGGTAAGCCCGCGGCACCGTGTTGCTGCTGTTTCGCCCACAGGCCCGTGTTGGCGGTGCCGGGCCCCCAATAGCGATGTGAAGGAGTGGTATACCGCAGCCAACACGCCAAGCACGGGCTGACAGCTTGGCAACACGTGCACGGGCGGAAGGGGACTCCCCTGCTGGGTGAGGTAAGCCACGGCACCGGTGTTGCTGCTGTTCCGCCCACGAAGCCCGTGTTGGCGGTGCGGGCCCCAATAGCGATGTGAAGGAGTGGTATACCGCAGCCAACACGCCAAGCACGGGCTGACAGCTTGGCAACACGTGCACGGGCGGAAGGGGACTCCTGCTGGGTGAGGTAAGCCCGCGGCACCGTGTTGCTGCTGTTTCGCCCACAGGCGCCCGTGTTGGCCGGTGCGGGCCCCAATAGCGATGTGAAGGAGTGGTATACCGCAGCCAACACGCCAAGCACGGGCTGACAGCGGCAACGTGCACGGGCGGAAGGGGACTCCTGCTGGGTGAGGTAAGCCGCGGCACCGTGTTGCTGCTGTTTCGCCCACGGCGCCCGTGTTGGCGGTGCGGGCCCCAATCGCAATGTGAAGGAGTGGTATACCGCAGCCAACACGCCAAGCACGGGCTGACAGCGGCAACACGTGCACGGGCGGAAGGGGACTCCCCTGCTGGGTGAGGTAAGCCCGCGGCACCGTGTTGCTGCTGTTCGCCCACAGGCGCCCGTGTTGGCGGTGCCGGGCCCCAATAGCGATGTGAAGGAGTGGTATACCGCAGCCAACACGCCAAGCACGGGCTGACAGCTTGGCAACACGTGCACGGGGGCAGGGGACTCCCCTGCTGGGTGAGGTAAGCCGCGGCACCGTGTTGCTGCTGTTTCGCCCACAGGCGCCGTGTTGGCGGTGCCGGGCCCCAATAGCGATGTGAAGGAGTGGTATACCGCAGCCAACACGCCAAGCACGGGCTGACAGCTTGGCAACACGTGCACGGGCGGAAGGGGACTCCTGCTGGGTGAGGTAAGCCCGCGGCACCGTGTTGCTGCTGTTCGCCCACAGGCGCCGTGTTGGCGGTGCGGGCCCCAATAGCGATGTGAAGGAGTGGTATACCGCAGCCAACACGCCAAGCACGGGCTGACAGCGGCAACACGTGCACGGGCGGAAGGGGACTCCCCTGCTGGGTGAGGTAAGCCGCGCACCGTGTTGCTGCTGTTCGCCCACAGGCGCCGTGTTGGCGGTGCCGGGCCCCAATAGCGATGTGAAGAGTGGTATACCGCAGCCAACACGCCAAGCACGGGCTGACAGCTTGCAACACGTGCGGCGGAAGGGGACTCCCCTGCTGGGTGAGGTAAGCCGCGGCACCGTGTTGCTGCTGTTTCGCCCACAGGCGCCGTGTTGGCCGGTGCCGGGCCCCAATAGCGATGTGAAGGAGTGGTATACCGCAGCCAACACGCCAAGCACGGGCTGACAGCTTGGCAACACGTGCACGGGCGGAAGGGGACTCCCCTGCTGGGTGAGGTAAAGCCACGACACCCGTGTTGCTGCTGTTTTAAGCCCGAAGCCCGTGTTGGCGGTGCGGGCCCCCAAACAGCAATGTGAAGAGTGGTATACCGCAGCCAACACGCCAAGCACGGGCTG
>BQMZ01000562.1:0-39208 GCA_036984285.1 Chlamydomonas sp. KOR1
AAGCACCAGTCCGTTCCCACGATCCAGAAGCCAACTCGCACCTCGTGGCCTTACAAGTCTCACTTGCGTCTCTGGCAACAACACGACTTCAGTGCAGTCTTAGCATGAGCGAAGCGAAAGCTGCTCGGCAGTGCGCGTCCGAGACCGCTATGCACGCCAAACGAGTACGACTACCTGCCTCGCACCTTCGCACAATCCAGGAATCTTGTCCTTGATCCAAGATAGTAATGCACGTAATATCTTCGGTGAGAAGCCACGACCTGGATTCAGGCCAACGGCTTTGCAACCGCTCAACTACCATGTCTGCTAACTGCAACCACACAACCAGGTAACAGTTAATGCACAATCACAATAGCAGTATTTGCGCACGACAGCTGTCGTGCACCCTTACTGAAAGTGGCATTGGTAAAAGGTGTGATGGATGCGGGGGTGTGACAGCTGTCATGGCTGTCAGGGCGGAAATGGCGCTGGGGGCGGCAGGCGTCAGAAGGATGTCGGGATGCATGCGTTGGTGCTGGGGAGCAAGAAGGATGCAGTGGTGGGGTGAAGAGGCTGGGAGGGCTGTCTGTGTGCGTGAGTGTTGGCATGTGCATTGGGGGGGCGTGGGGCTGGCGTGGGGACACGTGAAGGACAAGTGCGTGGCTGGGTCAGTGGACCGAAATGCAAATGGTGGTGGCGGAGTGTTGCATATAGCATTTTGCTGCCTTATGCGTTGGTGTTTTGGGTGCTGTAAGCATGAGCCATGGAGGTAGAGCTGCGGTGTTGCATGCAAGATCCCTGCTGTACGTTGCAAGTGTTTTTAGCGCGAGACCGCGACATTGTCGTCGGTCCTCGCGCATTTTGTATGGTCAACACTTCTTTGCGAGGTAGTACATATGTAGCACAATGGACCCCGCTGTGGTTTGGCAGTGTTCCGGCCGGGCTCAGTGTACTCATCGGACACCTGTAACGCGACTTGCAAGTTAGCTGGATCCCGTTTACCGTTCGTTTAGCAGTTAGGAATAGCTGCTGGAGTGCATGCCAGATCGTTTTCAGCGCGTCCCTGCGGCATTTGGCGCTGCCACAGCATGAGGACGGCACGTGTCATTGTGGTAGACGAAGCGCACTAAGTGCCTCGCGCATTCGCGTGGAGCATGTGTTAGGGGTAGACAATAAGTCGTTGCATTATGCATAAGTGTGTATTAACACTTGGTGTTCGGCCCACCTTCTTGCCACCTGGCTGGGGTCGAGTATGAGGCTGTCGTGTCGGCACTCGTGCCTCTTATTGCAGTCAATAGAGCATTCGTTGTACTATATTGTTGTAGCCGAACGCCTAGTCGAGAGGCAAGGTTACGTGAAGATGCGGGGATGGGGGATGAACCCTCGTACGTGTGCCTGCGTGATAAGCAGCGGGCCACGCAGTGTCCGCTGCTCTTCTTGCTCATACGGTAACTATCGCACATGGTAACTTAGCTGTGCTATATACACGAGTGTAATAGTTACGCTGCAGGATATTGGAGCCCGCCGCAGTCTGTTTGCCACTAGGTAAGCCACCCCGGTCAGCTAACGAATCGTGCTTCCCTGATCCATCGAACTGGTGAACGGCTTGATCAACCCTAACCAGTTCTCATATCTGCAGCAGCAGCGCTAGCGAGGCGTTGGGTATTCGTGTCGGGCCTGGGTTGAGGCGGCACGATTGCTCACGCTTGTGCTTTCCCTGTCTCTGCAGAAGTCTAAGGCCCTTAGCGCTATTACATATTCACCCTTTTACAAAGCAGCTTGGCCGCCTGTGCTCGGCCCCGCGCGCCTCAGTGACTCTTAGGCACACGAAGTGCCACCGCATCTATGATAGACCGTGACAGCGGCACGGCCCCAGGCCATGCATGTTGTTCCCGGTGGTAGCTCAGGGGTTGTGCGTACGAGTCATTTCCCCGCGTCCAAGAGCGAAAGTTCTATACAAAGACGCTGAAAAACAGGGCACCACACTACCCACATGCCGGCACGTGTCATACGGTTACGAGTGGTTACAAGTAGGCGAGTGTGCTGCACTTTATCGTAGATTTGGAGCGTGATATGATTCTTTATGTGTCAGCATATCCTTTGGAATGCGCTAATACGTTGGTGAATTGTGGGTTGAGTGAGCGTACACTTGAGGTGACACTTACCTTCCGGCCCCCTTCGTAGAGGTAGGGCCTATTACGGCATATTGCTTGTCTTGTAGCACGAAGTAGAGCCTTTCCAAGCATATATAGTTGATATTATGGGCTATGAGGGCCTGAGCACGCGTAAGATTCGAGGTCAGGCATGAAGCCGTACACTCGTTGCTAGTGAAAACGCCGCAGAGCACTGAGCAAAGTGCTCTGCTCGTTCCTCTTAGCGGACTAGTGTTACTTCTGTAAGCCACGAACGGGACATATTGGAGCCCGCCGCGGTGTCTCTTCAGCTTAGCTGGTGAGTCTGCCCCGGTCAGTGACAAGACGCGCTACCTGTCTACCTCGGATCGGTGAACGGCCTGGCCCGCCCTAACCGCTCCTCGTTCCTGCGAATTAGCTATTGAACAGGGTGCAAGGCGATCGCTCTGGGTCTCTGGGGAGACAGTGCAGTCGCTAACATCTTTTGTTTGCTTGCTTGCGCATAAGTCTAGGCGCCCTCCGCGCCTATTAAACACCTTCACCATCGCAGCTTGGCAGTGGCATACGTGCCGTCTGCCCCTGCACAACCACAATGACACGTACGCACACGCTTTCTCCCTCTGCACCATCCTGGTCCGTGACAGCGTCGGGGGCGGATGCATCCGCCATATGGGGCTGCAGCAGGTGTGCAGCGGATGGAAGTCCTAGCGCCACTCTCCCCAGCGAAGCGAAGCACGGGCACGTCAAAGTGCAAGACCGCTGCAAAAAGGCCGAAAAAGTAGCAACCGTATACGACATGCTCCACATGCGATGGTACGCTGCCTGGTAGGGGCAGAAGAGACCTGCATCCTGCCTTCTGTGCGTCCCCCCCAGAACGAATGCGCTAGCGTTAGGGTCACCGGCGAGGATCTGTGGCGCCAGTACGCGGTAGCCCACACTACCAGCCCAGACAAAAATTTTCGCCTTGGGCAACCAGGACGCGGACCGGACCTTGAGCGCCCCTAGTGCCTGCTCGCGTGCGAGTCCAGCAGTAGGTTGGAACCCTGTCCCTTGACGGTGACACTAAGTGCTGTTGAAGAGCTGCCGTGGAGCGGGTTAGGGAGGTGGTGGTTGCTGAAGCCCCATGCACGTTGCTGCTGAAGCCCAGTGTAGGATGGCTGGAGAGTAAGGGAAAGGGGAGTTGTGAAGAGAAGGAGATGTAAAGCCGCACCGCTGTGACCTAGCCCACGCTGGTGTCCGCTGTCCAACCCGTGCGAGATGCCCACCCGTATGACACAGGCACGGGAGCCGCCAAGACGTCACACTTTGACCGTTACAGACTGTAGCGAATAGCAATCACGGTGCTATGTAGCCGGGAGCGTAGAGTCGAGTCTCTTTCACTGTGTCCTCCTAGAACGAGAGTAAGCAACGACTGTTCAAGGTATCTCCCCCAAACTGGCGAGGTCACGCCTATTTATGCAGAGTGTGCCGTACCAAAGGTCCATGCACCCTTCAATAGGACGCTCACCAACGCCTGAAACGCCCTACAACAGGCCCTGAGGCGGAGCCTCCTACATTACGCACGCGACAGACAAAGGTCCGTAGCACAACCGGTCACCCTACAACAGCCCTGTGCTATGCATGCGGTGCCCTACGAACACGCTCAGCCACGGGCCCCTCACGCCGCACCGCAGTATGCAGCAGGTATGCTAACAAAGGCGATAACCCACATGCTAAAGCCGACACCAAGGGCAGCTACCAGCCCACCCGCTGGTGCTCGCGTCCTGCAACACGCCGGGCCGTCCGGGTGAGAACAGTCGCATTTGCGTATGAACAGCGTTCAGGGAGTGTTGTGGGGATGCTTCACGCTAGTGGCGAGACGCCCCGCTCCGTTGCCGCCACATGAGGCCCTGTGCACTGTACCGTACGGCAGTGGTTCAGCTGCCAGCCATCTGACGTGCGCCTGTCGTACAAGGACATTTTGTTTCTGTTTTCCGCAGTAATTAACCTCTTCCCCTTTGCTAAACTGCAGTTTACACGCGCGCTGCTCACACAGTGAGGCACGCAGCAAGCTACCCGCCGACCGCTCCACCACAACCGCCACTTCTTATCAGCCTGGCTAAACCCAAAACAACCTCCCGTGTCACTTCAGCTACTAAAGACTGCTCATCGCGAGTCTTCACTCACCCACCCACCCCACCCTCCCACCCACCCACTCACACCCCTACCCCACCATCCCACCCACCCACTCACACCCCTACCCCACCATCCCACCCACCCACTCACACCCCTGCCCCACCATCCCACCCAGCGCCTCCCCGCGCCCGCGTGCCGCACCACCACCCACCATCGCCTGAACGTTCACGGTCTGCATCCGGTCGCCGCCTCCCGTCTGCACCACCCGTGCGCAGCGCCACGCCGTAGGCCCGGGCCCACCGGCCCCGCCCTCGGCCTCGCCCCCGGCGCCCTGCCCCTGCCCCTGCTGCTCCCCGCCTGCTGCCGCTGCCCGGCTCCGCCACGCCAGCTTCCCGCAGCCCGCAGCAGCGGTGCACAGCCACGTGCCCTGCCACCGTGCAGGTCACCAGGGACACGGTCCTGCATGACAGGAAGGGCGCAAGTGACCGTGACACTGCGTGTCCTTGCATGTCCATGCGCCTCCCAAAGCCCATAGCGGTATACACCCAAGTGATCTGTAACTGTACAGGTCGCTGAAGACACAATCCCGCCTGGTGTGGGCACAAAGGGCCAAATACCCCGCCACTGTGCAGGTCGCCATTCGCCAGGGACACCGACGGTCCAAGAGGAACAAGGGTGCGGGTGCGCGACGACAACACCATCGACATCCGTTACAGCTGCCCCACACCCCCGCGTGCTCACCCTGCGTGGTCCTGTTGTTGCACGAACCGCAGCCCAACCAGCTCGTTTTGGCTGGTGTCTGTACGGCCGGAGGTGGTGGCGGCGGGCGGCGCGAAGGACCCCACCTCGGCGCCCGAGGGGGAGTGGAGCACCACGCGCCCGCCGGCACGTGCCGTTGCGATCAGGCAGTCACCTGTGGTGGTGGTGGTCAGGGGAGATGGTAATGGTGGTCACCGCGAAGCGGCAAAGAGGCGAACGGAAACAGTCAGGCTGTTGAGAGCGAGTTAGTGGTGGTGTAGAGGTCATGACGGTAGTTAGTGGAGGCCATGAGGGTGGTGCTGGTAGTGCAGGGGTGTGGTTGGGGCGAACGGCGACGACGGGGCGTTGCACTTGTGTGGCTGCCTTTGCGCTCCGGGACAGGGAGGACAGCTCCGCGCGCATGTGCTTCTGTTGCATATCAAGCTGCGCTTAGGCAGCGATATTACCTGTGGACCAGTCGGGGCATTACAGCTGCATGCGGGTGATCCCGTGCTGCTTGTCCATTGTGCCCCTGCACGTGCACAAAATCTCCTTGTTCTGGTTCTCCCACCGCACTTGCTGCCATACCCTACGGAACGTAGCAGCAAGGTGCTTCAGGGCGTCTTGCTGAGTGGCCTGATCTGCATTGGGCTCCAATGCTGCCCTGACGTACTGGCTGTGGCATTGCTGCCGCCGCTGCTGGACGGGTCCAAGCTGCATGAGAGTTGCAGCCCTGACTGTGATGGTGTCGAGGGTGATGGGCAGGGGCGCTGAGGGTACTGGCCAGCCAAGGCGAGGCAGCAGCATTTCAATGACGGTGTCCCCTGACGGGATGTACTGCTTCTGGCTGATGGCTGTCCGGGCTGCTTTCAACCAGTCAGGGTGGATGTCACGGTGAAGGGCCTCCAGCTGCGCTGTGATGTCATGGCGATCACCAAAAGCGCCGGATGGACACCCACATGGGCGGGTCAAGGTACTGCCGCCTGACCAACTGTGTCCAAACAGTCCTTGCATCCCTGAGGACGTCTGCTATGCTGGTACTTGCTGTGCGCGGGGTGCTGAACGCCTGCCGTACGGCGTCGTACAGCTGAACCAGGTCCCCTATCGTCGTGAGGCGACGACAGTAGAAAAGGTTGAGGTGGTAGTGTTTGAGCCCAGGCCGGCGCTGGGGTGCACGTGCACCAGCGTTGGGCAGGAACGGGTTCCCCCACAGTGGAGTGCTGCAGCACCACGCCCCTGGGGTGAGGGGTGTTTCTGCAGCATCCACCATGGGCGGCAAGCTGCCGAACGCAAGCACCAGGCGCTGTAGCTCCGCTGGGAGCGCCATGGCTGCGTGGAACTGGCTGCCTGGCTGCCAGGGTGCTAGGGGCGGCAGGCTGGGTGTCGGAGGAGTAGGAGGTGACGCAGGGCCTGCTGCCAGGGTGCTAGGCGTGCGCTGCCGCCGTCTGCCCATGCTATCTCTGAACGTGCGAAGGCGGCTGCCCACCTAACGCACCTGGCTGTGATGTGCTCGTCCAGGGGTAGCATACCAAAGCCGCCTGTGATGCGGTGGGGTGGCCAGGTAGCAGCTGCGCCAGGACTCCCATGGCATGGCGCTCTGTGTCGTCTGGTCCAAGTAAGGCCACGGTCCGCAAGGCGAGCTGCGAGGCGTGTCCATTCGCTAAGGATGGGGCTGGGCGGCATGGCGCAGTGCTCCATGAGGTAGGTGGAGAGGTGGAGGCAGTACGCCCCTGCCGCTGTTGCCCGTCCAAAGGCGGACAGGTGAAACCGGCGGCTGATCTTCTGGAGGCGATGGCGAGTGTCATGGTCGTTTGCGGTCCAGTCTGGGGTGGTGGTGGCTGGTGGGTTGACGAAAGGCACGCCCAGGGACTTTACCGACTGCACGACCTTAAGCCCCGCCCACTGGAGCTGAGGCTGAGGGTTGGCGGGCTGGGCATGGGTGTGGTGGGCGGAGGTGCTGGCGCCAGCAGCGGTGCATGACAGCTGCGGGGGTGGGTGGAGGTTGGGGATGGGGAGCGATGGGGGCGTTGGCAGCATCGTGAGCGGCAGAGGGAAGTGGGGCTGAGGGGGGCTGTGCCGCTTGGCTACCGGCGTCCAGGTGGGGAGGGGCGCGGGGGGGATTACCGATGGGTAGCAGCTCAGTCTTGTCCAGGTTAAGGCGTTGCCCAGACGCCTGCGCAAAAGTGCGCATGTAACCCAGAAACGCCGGCAACTCCTCAGGGCCATTGAGTGGCACTGGAGGTGTCGTCAGCAAACTGAACCGCGGTGCAGGGGGAGGGTTCGGTGGGAAGGAGGTGGACGCCCACGTGGTGGTGCTTCAGCCAGCACAGAAGGGCCTGTGCGACGAAGAGATACAGCAGGGGTCATGTGTCATACTATGCTTTATATGCAGTACTCTGTGTCGCACCACGTTTCAATGACACATCGTCTGTGCCGATGCGATGAGAAGGGTCCCGTAGGTGTCCCCATGCATGCTAGCTAGCTTATGCCCGGTGTGCGCCTATGGGTGCGGTATGATTGAGATGCAGTATATATGCCGTACCATGTTCCATACCACCGTATATTTGCCGTACTCAATGTCGTACCATCCTCCAACCTCATTCTTTTGCGGGTGGGTGTTATGGGCACCCTAGTACGCACCATGTACGAGCGTACATTTTATCTACGGCTGTACGAGCTTCACCGTCGTACTGTCTGATTTCGGCCGTACAATTCGCGATAGACTAGGCAGTTAGAATATGAGATTCTAACCTCGCGACCTGGGCAGTAAGCGAGCCGACCATGTACGTGGTTCCCAACATGTTCCGGGTGGGAGCGGAAAATACCATGGGCATGGTTGCGAACATGTTGGGTCTTACTTGTCGTGTTGCCGTCTTTTCAGCCATAATCTATCGTGTTGCCCTATACCAATGAATAGAGGGCTCTTTCTAAGGCCCAATGCGCTTAATGATTTGAACTCTGGGCGCAATATGGACAAGGCCGGTTCGAAGTCAAAGTCGCGAAGTGCTCGAGACCGTGTTACCACGCTAAACACCATGTCCTGGCGTGTTGCGGCCGTTCTATGAGTAGACAAGCGTGATCCATGGCCCTAATTGCACACATCGCAGTGTCCCTTTCGCGCACGCGGAAGTCCGCATCCCTTGTAACGGCGCCATGTTGCGGTGGCGCTACCAGTGCTATGCCCCAACTGACACTCCAAAGGCGTTCATATATGTTTATAGGGCGGTTTCACATCGGCCAACACGTTCGGCACTGGCTGGTAACGACATAACAGGCCTGGGGCTATCAGCGGGCTACCTTGGATGCTGCAGACGCCTGCACCGTGTTGCCGCTGGTCGGCTCACAGGCAGCCGTGTTAGCCGGTGCCAGGCCACGGAGAGCATTATCACAAAGTGATGTGGCGCGGCCAACACGCCAGGCGCGGGCTGACAGCTTGGTAACACGGGGACAGGGATGCGGGGCTCCCATAAGTGCAGCCTGGTGCAGCGTGGCAGGGCACCGTGCTGCCGCTGTTTCGCCCACAGGCTCCCGTGTTAACTGGTGCCTGGCCGCGACGAGAATAGTAAAGAAATGTTATGCTGCGGCCAACACGCCAAGCGCGGACTGACAGCTTGGCAACACGTGCACGGCGAAGGGAACTCCCCGCTGGGTGAGGTAAGCCACGGCACCGTGTTGCTGCTGTTTCGCCACAGGCCCGTGTTGGCGGTGCCGGCCCCAATCGCAATGTGAAGGAGTGGTATACCGCAGCCAACACGCCAAGCACGGGCTGACAGCTTGGCAACACGTGCACGTGGGGCAGGGGGACTCCCCTGCTGGGTGAGGTAAGCCACGGCACCGTGTTGCTGCTGTTTCGCCCACAGGCGCCCGTGTTGGCCGGTGCCGGGCCCCCAATCGCGATGTGAAGGAGTGGTATATCGCAGCCAACACGCCAAGCACGGGCTGACAGCTTGGCAACACGTGCACGGGCGGAAGGGGGACTCCCCTGCTGGGTGAGGTAAGCCACAGCACCGTGTTGCTGCTGTTCGCCCACACAGCCCGTGTTGGCGGTGCCGGGCCCCAATCGCAATGTGAAGGAGTGGTATACCGCAGCCAACACGCCAAGCACGGGCTGACAGCTTGGCAACACGTGCACGGGCGGAAGGGGGACTCCCCTGCTGGGTGAGGTAAGCCAAGGCACCGTGTTGCTGCTGTTTCGCCCACAGGCGCCCGTGTTGGCCGGTGCCGGGCCCCCAATAGCAATGTGAAGGAGTGGTATACCGCAGCCAACACGCCAATCACGGGCTGACAGCTTGGCAACACGTGCACGGGCGGAAGGGGGACTCCCCTGCTTGGTGAGGTAAGCCACAGCACCGTGTTGCTGCTGTTCCGCCCACAGGCGCCCGTGTTGGCCGGTGCCGGGCCCCCAATCGCAATGTGAAGGAGTGGTATACCGCAGCCAACACGCCAAGCACGGGCTGACAGCTTGGCAACACGTGCACGGGCGGAAGGGGACTCCCCTGCTGGGTGAGGTAAGCCACGGCACCGTTGCTGCTGTTTCGCCCACAGGCCGTGGGCGGTGCCGGGCCCCCAATAGCAATACGAAGGAGTGGTATACCGCAGCCAACACGCCAATCACGGGCTGACAGCTTGGCAACACGTGCACGGGCGGAAGGGGGACTCCCCTGGGTGAGGTAAGCCATGGCACCGTGTTGCTGCTGTTCCGCCCACAGGCGCCCGTGTTGACCGGTGCCGGGCCCCAAACAGCAATGTGAAGGAGTGGTATACCGCAGCCAACACGCCAAGCACGGGCTGACAGCTTGGCAACACGTGCACGGGCGGAAGGGGGACTCCCCTGCTGGGTGAGGTAAGCCACGGCACCGTGTTGCTGCTGTTTCGCCCACAGGCGCCCGTGTTGGCCGGTGCCGGGCCCCAAACAGCAATGTGAAGGAGTGGTATATCGCAGCCAACACGCCAAGCACGGGCTGACAGCTTGGCAACACGTGCACGGGCGGAAGGGGGACTCCCCTGCTGGGTGAGGTAAGCCCGGCACCGTGTTGCTGCTGTTTCGCCCAAAGGCCCGTGTTGGCGGTGCCGGGCCCCAATAGCGATGTGAAGGAGTGGTATACCGCAGCCAACACGCCAAGCACGGGCTGACAGCTTGGCAACACGTGCACGGGCGGAAGGGGACTCCTGCTGGGTGAGGTAAGCCACGGCACCGTGTTGCTGCTGTTTCGCCCACAGGCGCCCGTGTTGGCCGGTGCCGGGCCCCCAATCGCAATGTGAAGGAGTGGTATACCGCAGCCAACACGCCAAGCACGGGCTGACAGCTTGGCAACACGTGCACGTGGGGCAGGGGGACTCCCCTGCTGGGTGAGGTAAGCCACGCACCGTTGCTGCTGTTTCGCCCACAGGCGCCCGTGTTGGCCGGTGCCGGGCCCCCAATAGCGATGTGAAGGAGTGGTATACCGCAGCCAACACGCCAAGCACGGGCTGACAGCTTGGCAACACGTGCACGTGGGGAAGGGGAACTCCCCCGCTGGGTGAGGTAAGCCACGGCACCGTGTTGCTGCTGTTTCGCCCACAGGCGCCCGTGTTGGCGGTGCGGGCCCCCAATCGCAATGTGAAGGAGTGGTATATCGCAGCCAACACGCCAAGCACGGGCTGACAGCTTGGCAACACGTGCACGTGGGGCAGGGGGACTCCCCTGCTGGGTGAGGTAAGCCACGGCACCGTGTTGCTGCTGTTTCGCCCACAGGCGCCCGTGTTGGCCGGTGCCGGGCCCCCAATAGCAATGTGAAGGAGTGGTATACTGAAGCCAACACGCCAAGCACGGGCTGACAGCTTGGCAACACGTGCACGTGGGGCAGGGGGACTCCCCTGCTGGGTGAGGTAAGCCACGGCACAGTGTTGCTGCTGTTTCGCCCACAGGCCTCGTGTTGGCCGGTGCCGGCCCCCAATAGCGATGTGAAGGAGTGGTATACCGCAGCCAACACGCCAAGCACGGGCTGACAGCTTGGCAACACGTGCACGGGCGGAAGGGGGACTCCCCTGCTGGGTGAGGTAAGCCACGGCACCGTGTTGCTGCTGTTTCGCCCACAGGCGCCCGTGTTGGCGGTGCGGGCCCCAAACAGCAATGTGAAGGAGTGGTATACCGCAGCCAACACGCCAAGCACGGGCTGACAGCTTGGCAACACGTGCACGGGCGGAAGGGGGACTCCCCTGCTGGGTGAGGTAAGCCACGGCACCGTGTTGCTGCTGTTTCGCCCAAAGCCGCCCGTGTTGGCCGGTGCCGGGCCCCCAATAGCGATGTGAAGGAGTGGTATACCGCAGCCAACACGCCAAGCACGGGCTGACAGCTTGGCAACACGTGCACGGGCGGAAGGGGGACTCCCCTGTTTGGTGAGGTAAGCCACGGCACCGTGTTGCTGCTGTTTCGCCCACAGGCGCCCGTGTTGGCCTGTGCCGGGCCCCAAACAGCAATGTGAAGGAGTGGTATACCGCAGCCAACACGCCAAGCACGGGCTGACAGCTTGGCAACACGTGCACGGGTGGAAGGGGGACTCCCCTGCTGGGTGAGGTAAGCCACGGCACCGTTGCTGCTGTTTCGCCCACAGGCCCGTGTTGGCGGTGCCGGGCCCCAATCGCAATGTGAAGGAGTGGTATACCGCAGCCAACACGCCAAGCACGGGCTGACAGCTTGGCAACACGTGCACGGGCGGAAGGGGGACTCCCCTGCTGGGTGAGGTAAGCCACGGCACCGTGTTGCTGCTGTTTCGCCCACAGGCGCCCGTGTTGGCGGTGCCGGCCCCAATAGCAATGTGAAGGAGTGGTATACTGAAGCCAACACGCCAAGCACGGGCTGACAGCTTGGCAACATGTGCACGTGGGGCAGGGGGACTCCCCTGCTGGGTGAGGTAAGCCACGGCACCGTGTTGCTGCTGTTTCGCCCACAGGCGCCTGTTGGCGGTGCCGGGCCCCCAATCGCAATGTGAAGGAGTGGTATACCGCAGCCAACACGCCAAGCACGGGCTGACAGCTTGGCAACACGTGCACGCGCGGAAGGGGGACTCCCCTGCTTGGTGAGGTAAGCCACGGCACCGTGTTGCTGCTGTTTCGCCCACAGGCGCCGCGTTGGCGGTGCGGGCCCCAAACAGCAATGTGAAGGAGTGGTATACCGCAGCCAACACGCCAAGCACGGGCTGACAGCTTGGCAACACGTGCACGGGCGGAAGGGGACTCCCTGCTGGGTGAGGTAAGCCACGGCACCGTGTTGCTGCTGTTTCGCCCACAGGCCCGGTTGGCGGTGCCGGCCCCAATCGCAATGTGAAGGAGTGGTATACCGCAGCCAACACGCCAAGCACGGGCTGACAGCTTGGCAACACGTGCACGTGGGGCAGGGGAACTCCCCTGCTGGGTGAGGTAAGCCACGCACCGTGTTGCTGCTGTTTCGCCCACAGGCGCCCGTGTTGGCGGTGCCGGGCCCCAATAGCGATGTGAAGGAGTGGTATACCGCAGCCAACACGCCAAGCACGGGCTGACAGCTTGGCAACACGTGCACGGGCGGAAGGGGGACTCCCCTGCTGAGTGAGGTAAGCCACGCACCGTGTTGCTGCTGTTTCGCCCACAGGCGCCCGTGTTGGCGGTGCCGGGCCCCAATAGCAATGTGAAGGAGTGGTATACTGCAGCCAACACGCCAAGCACGGGCTGACAGCTTGGCAACACGTGCACGTGGGGCAGGGGGACTCCCCTGCTGGGTGAGGTAAGCCACGGCACCGTGTTGCTGCTGTTTCGCCCACAGGCGCCCGTGTTGGCGGTGCCGGGCCCCAATAGCGATGTGAAGGAGTGGTATACCGCAGCCAACACGCCAAGCACGGGCTGACAGCTTGGCAACACGTGCACGGGCGGAAGGGGACCCCTGCTGGGTGAGGTAAGCCACGGCACCGTGTTGCTGCTGTTTCGCCCACAGGCCCTGTTGGCGGTGCCGGCCCCCAATAGCGATGTGAAGGAGTGGTATACCGCAGCCAACACGCCAAGCACGGGCTGACAGCTTGGCAACACGTGCACGGGCGGAAGGGGGACTCCCCTGCTGGGTGAGGTAAGCCACGGCACCGTGTTGCTGCTGTTTCGCCCACAGGCGCCCGTGTTGGCCGGTGCCGGGCCCCAATAGCAATGTGAAGGAGTGGTATACTGCAGCCAACACGCCAAGCACGGGCTGACAGCTTGGCAACACGTGCACGTGGGGCAGGGGGACTCCCCTGCTGGGTGAGGTAAGCCCGCGGCACCGTGTTGCTGCTGTTTCGCCCACAGGCGCCGCGGTTGGCCGGTGCCGGCCCCAATAGCGATGTGAAGGAGTGGTATACCGCAGCCAACACGCCAAGCACGGGCTGACAGCTTGGCAACACGTGCACGGGCGGAAGGGGGACTCCCCTGCTGGGTGAGGTAAGCCACGGCACCGTGTTGCTGCTGTTTCGCCCACAGGCGCCCGTGTTGGCCGGTGCCGGGCCCCCAATCGCAATGTGAAGGAGTGGTATACCGCAGCCAACACGCCAATCACGGGCTGACAGCTTGGCAACACGTGCACGGGCGGAAGGGGGACTCCCCTGCTGGGTGAGGTAAGCCACGGCACCGTGTTGCTGCTGTTTCGCCCACAGGCGCCCGTGTTGGCCGGTGCCGGGCCCCCAATAGCAATGTGAAGGAGTGGTATACTGAAGCCAACACGCCAAGCACGGGCTGACAGCTTGGCAACACGTGCACGTGGGGCAGGGGGACTCCCCTGCTGGGTGAGGTAAGCCACGGCACCGTGTTGCTGCTGTTTCGCCCACGGCTCGTGTTGGCCGGTGCCGGGCCCCCAATCGCGATGTGAAGGAGTGGTATACCGCAGCCAACACGCCAAGCACGGGCTGACAGCTTGGCAACACGTGCACGGGCGGAAGGGGGACTCCCCTGCTGGGTGAGGTAAGCCACGCACCGTGTTGCTGCTGTTTCGCCCACAGGCGCCCGTGTTGGCGGTGCCGGGCCCCAATCGCAATGTGAAGGAGTGGTATACCGCAGCCAACACGCCAATCACGGGCTGACAGCTTGGCAACACGTGCACGGGCGGAAGGGGACTCCTGCTGGGTGAGGTAAGCCACGGCACCGTGTTGCTGCTGTTTCGCCCACAGGCGCCCGTGTTGGCCGGTGCCGGGCCCCCAATAGCAATGTGAAGGAGTGGTATACTGAAGCCAACACGCCAAGCACGGGCTGACAGCTTGGCAACACGTGCACGTGGGGCAGGGGGACTCCCCTGCTGGGTGAGGTAAGCCACGGCACCGTGTTGCTGCTGTTTCGCCCACAGGCGCGTGTTGGCGGGTGCCGGGCCCCAATCGCGATGTGAAGGAGTGGTATACCGCAGCCAACACGCCAAGCACGGGCTGACAGCTTGGCAACACGTGCACGGGCGGAAGGGGGACTCCCCTGCTTGGTGAGGTAAGCCACGGCACCGTGTTGCTGCTGTTTCGCCCACAGGCGCCCGTGTTGGCCGGTGCCGGGCCCCCAATCGCAATGTCAAGGAGTGGTATACCGCAGCCAACACGCCAAGCACGGGCTGACAGCTTGGCAACACGTGCACGTGGGGCAGGGGACTCCTGCTGGGTGAGGTAAGCCACGGCACCGTGCTGTTTCGCCCACAGGCGCCCGTGTTGGCCGGTGCCGGGCCCCCAATCGCAATGTGAAGGAGTGGTATACCGCAGCCAACACGCCAAGCACGGGCTGACAGCTTGGCAACACGTGCACGGGCGGAAGGGGACTCCCTGCTGGGTGAGGTAAGCCGCGGCACCGTGTTGCTGCTGTTTCGCCCACAGGCGCGCGGTTGGCGGTGCCGGGCCCCAATAGCGATGTGAAGGAGTGGTATACCGCAGCCAACACGCCAAGCACGGGCTGACAGCTTGGCAACACGTGCACGGGCGGAAGGGGGACTCCCCTGCTGGGTGAGGTAAGCCACGGCACCGTGTTGCTGCTGTTTCGCCCACAGGCGCCGTGTTGGCGGTGCCGGCCCCCAATAGCGATGTGAAGGAGTGGTATACCGCAGCCAACACGCCAAGCACGGGCTGACAGCTTGGCAACACGTGCACGGGCGGAAGGGGACTCCCCTGCTGGGTGAGGTAAGCCACGCACCGTGTTGCTGCTGTTTCGCCCACAGGCGCCCGTGTTGGCGGTGCGGGCCCCAATCGCAATGTGAAGGAGTGGTATACCGCAGCCAACACGCCAAGCACGGGCTGACAGCTTGGCAACACGTGCACGGGCGGAAGGGGACTCCCCTGCTGGGTGAGGTAAGCCCGGCACCGTGTTGCTGCTGTTTCGCCCACAGGCGCCCGTGTTGGCGGTGCGGGCCCCAAAAGCGATGTGAAGGAGTGGTATACCGCAGCCAACACGCCAAGCACGGGCTGACAGCTTGGCAACACGTGCACGGGCGGAAGGGGACTCCCCTGCTGGGTGAGGTAAGCCACGGCACCGTGTTGCTGCTGTTTCGCCCACAGGCGCCCGTTGGCGGTGCCGGGCCCCAATCGCAATGTGAAGGAGTGGTATACCGCAGCCAACACGCCAAGCACGGGCTGACAGCTTGGCAACACGTGCACGGGCGGAAGGGGGACTCCCCTGCTTGGTGAGGTAAGCCACGGCACCGTGTTGCTGCTGTTTCGCCCACAGGCGCCCGTGTTGGCCGGTGCCGGGCCCCCAATCGCGATGTGAAGGAGTGGTATACCGCAGCCAACACGCCAAGCACGGGCTGACAGCTTGGCAACACGTGCACGGGCGGAAGGGGGACTCCCCTGCTGGGTGAGGTAAGCCACGCACCGTGTTGCTGCTGTTTCGCCCACAGGCGCCCGTGTTGGCGGTGCGGGCCCCAATAGCGATGTGAAGGAGTGGTATACCGCAGCCAACACGCCAAGCACGGGCTGACAGCTTGGCAACACGTGCACGCGCGGAAGGGGGACTCCCCTGCTGGGTGAGGTAAGCCACGGCACCGTGTTGCTGCTGTTCCGCCCACAGGCGCCCGTGTTGGCGGTGCGGGCCCCAATCGCAATGTGAAGGAGTGGTATACCGCAGCCAACACGCCAAGCACGGGCTGACAGCTTGGCAACACGTGCACGTGGGGCAGGGGGACTCCCCTGCTGGGTGAGGTAAGCCCGCGGCACCGTGCTGCTGTTCGCCCACAGGCGCCCGTGTTGGCGGTGCGGGCCCCAATCGCAATGTGAAGGAGTGGTATACCGCAGCCAACACGCCAAGCACGGGCTGACAGCTTGGCAACACGTGCACGGGCGGAAGGGGACTCCCATGCTGGGTGAGGTAAGCCACGGCACCGTGTTGCTGCTGTTTCGCCCACAGGCGCCGTGTTGGCGGTGCGGGCCCCAATAGCGATGTGAAGGAGTGGTATACCGCAGCCAACACGCCAAGCACGGGCTGACAGCTTGGCAACACGTGCACGGGCGGAAGGGGGACTCCCCTGCTGGGTGAGGTAAGCCACGGCACCGTGTTGCTGCTGTTTCGCCCACAGGCGCCCGTGTTGGCCGGTGCCGGGCCCCCAATAGCGATGTGAAGGAGTGGTATACCGCAGCCAACACGCCAAGCACGGGCTGACAGCTTGGCAACACGTGCACGCGCGGAAGGGGACTCCTGCTGGGTGAGGTAAGCCGCGGCACCGTGTTGCTGCTGTTTCGCCCACAGGCGCGGTGTTGGCGGTGCGGGCCCCAAACAGCAATGTGAAGGAGTGGTATACCGCAGCCAACACGCCAAGCACGGGCTGACAGCTTGGCAACACGTGCACGGGCGGAAGGGGACTCCTGCTGGGTGAGGTAAGCCACGGCACCGTGTTGCTGCTGTTTCGCCCACAGGCGCCCGTGTTGGCGGTGCGGGCCCCAATAGCGATGTGAAGGAGTGGTATACCGCAGCCAACACGCCAAGCACGGGCTGACAGCTTGGCAACACGTGCACGGGCGGAAGGGGGACTCCCCTGCTGGGTGAGGTAAGCCCGCGGCACCGTGTTGCTGCTGTTTCGCCCACAGGCGCCCGTGTTGCCGGTGCCGGGCCCCCAATCGCAATGTGAAGGAGTGGTATACCGCAGCCAACACGCCAAGCACGGGCTGACAGCTTGGCAACACGTGCATGTGGGCCAGGGGGACTCCCCTGCTGGGTGAGGTAAGCCACGGCACCGTGTTGCTGCTGTTTCGCCCACAGGCGCCCGTGTTGGCGGTGCGGGCCCCAATCGCAATGTGAAGGAGTGGTATACCGCAGCCAACACGCCAAGCACGGGCTGACAGCTTGGCAACACGTGCACGTGGGCCAGGGGGACTCCCCTGCTGGGTGAGGTAAGCCACGGCACCGTGTTGCTGCTGTTTCGCCCACAGGCGCCCGTGTTGGCGGTGCGGGCCCCAATCGCAATGTGAAGGAGTGGTATACCGCAGCCAACACGCCAAGCACGGGCTGACAGCTTGGCAACACGTGCACGTGGGGCAGGGGGACTCCCCTGTTTGGTGAGGTAAGCCACGGCACCGTGTTGCTGCTGTTTCGCCCACAGGCCCGTGTTGGCGGTGCGGGCCCCAATCGCAATGTGAAGGAGTGGTATACCGCAGCCAACACGCCAAGCACGGGCTGACAGCTTGGCAACACGTGCACGGGCGGAAGGGGGACTCCCCTGCTGGGTGAGGTAAGCCACGGCACCGTGTTGCTGCTGTTTCGCCCACAGGCCCGTGTTGGCGGTGCGGGCCCCAATCGCAATGTGAAGGAGTGGTATACCGCAGCCAACACGCCAAGCACGGGCTGACAGCTTGGCAACACGTGCACGGGCGGAAGGGGACTCCTGTTTGGTGAGGTAAGCCGCGGCACCGTGTTGCTGCTGTTTCGCCCACAGGCGCCCGTGTTGGCGGTGCCGGCCCCCAATCGCGATGTGAAGGAGTGGTATACCGCAGCCAACACGCCAAGCACGGGCTGACAGCTTGGCAACACGTGCACGGGCGGAAGGGGACTCCCCTGCTGGGTGAGGTAAGCCCGCGCACCGTGTTGCTGCTGTTTCGCCCACAAGCCCGTGTTGGCGGTGCGGGCCCCAATAGCGATGTGAAGGAGTGGTATACCGCAGCCAACACGCCAAGCACGGGCTGACAGCTTGGCAACACGTGCACGCGCGGAAGGGGGACTCCCCTGCTGGGTGAGGTAAGCCACGGCACCGTGTTGCTGCTGTTCCGCCCACAGGCGCCCGTGTTGGCGGTGCGGGCCCCAATCGCAATGTGAAGGAGTGGTATACCGCAGCCAACACGCCAAGCACGGGCTGACAGCTTGGCAACACGTGCACGTGGGGCAGGGGGACTCCCCTGCTGGGTGAGGTAAGCCACGGCACCGTGCTGTTTCGCCCACAGGCGCCCGTGTTGGCCGGTGCCGGGCCCCCAATCGCAATGTGAAGGAGTGGTATACCGCAGCCAACACGCCAAGCACGGGCTGACAGCTTGGCAACACGTGCACGGGCGGAAGGGGACTCCCATGCTGGGTGAGGTAAGCCACGGCACCGTGTTGCTGCTGTTTCGCCCACAGCCCGTGTTGGCGGTGCGGGCCCCAATAGCGATGTGAAGGAGTGGTATACCGCAGCCAACACGCCAAGCACGGGCTGACAGCTTGGCAACACGTGCACGGGCGGAAGGGGGACTCCCCTGCTGGGTGAGGTAAGCCACGGCACCGTGTTGCTGCTGTTTCGCCCACAGGCGCCCGTGTTGGCGGTGCGGGCCCCAATAGCGATGTGAAGGAGTGGTATACCGCAGCCAACACGCCAAGCACGGGCTGACAGCTTGGCAACACGTGCACGCGCGGAAGGGGGACTCCCCTGCTTGGTGAGGTAAGCCACGGCACCGTGTTGCTGCTGTTTCGCCCACAGGCGCCCGTGTTGGCGGTGCGGGCCCCAAACAGCAATGTGAAGGAGTGGTATACCGCAGCCAACACGCCAAGCACGGGCTGACAGCTTGGCAACACGTGCACGGGCGGAAGGGGACTCCCCTGCTGGGTGAGGTAAGCCGCGGCACCGTGTTGCTGCTGTTTCGCCCACAGGCGCCGTGTTGGCGGTGCGGGCCCCAATAGCGATGTGAAGGAGTGGTATACCGCAGCCAACACGCCAAGCACGGGCTGACAGCTTGGCAACACGTGCACGGGCGGAAGGGGACCCCTGCTGGGTGAGGTAAGCCCGGCACCGTGTTGCTGCTGTTTCGCCCACAGGCCCGTGTTGGCGGTGCGGGCCCCAATCGCAATGTGAAGGAGTGGTATACCGCAGCCAACACGCCAAGCACGGGCTGACAGCTTGGCAACACGTGCACGTGGGCCAGGGGACTCCCCTGCTGGGTGAGGTAAGCCGCGGCACCGTGTTGCTGCTGTTTCGCCCACAGGCGCCCGTGTTGGCGGTGCGGGCCCCAATCGCAATGTGAAGGAGTGGTATACCGCAGCCAACACGCCAAGCACGGGCTGACAGCTTGGCAACACGTGCACGTGGGCCAGGGGACTCCCCTGCTGGGTGAGGTAAGCCACGGCACCGTGTTGCTGCTGTTTCGCCCACAGGCGCCGTGTTGGCGGTGCCGGCCCCCAATCGCAATGTGAAGGAGTGGTATACCGCAGCCAACACGCCAAGCACGGGCTGACAGCTTGGCAACACGTGCACGGGGGCAGGGGACTCCCTGGGTGAGGTAAGCCGCGGCACCGTGTTGCTGCTGTTTCGCCCACAGGCGCCCGTGTTGGCGGTGCGGGCCCCAATCGCAATGTGAAGGAGTGGTATACCGCAGCCAACACGCCAAGCACGGGCTGACAGCTTGGCAACACGTGCACGGGCGGAAGGGGACTCCTGCTGGGTGAGGTAAGCCCGCGGCACCGTGTTGCTGCTGTTTCGCCCACAGGCGCCCGTGTTGGCCGGTGCCGGGCCCCCAATCGCGATGTGAAGGAGTGGTATACCGCAGCCAACACGCCAAGCACGGGCTGACAGCTTGGCAACACGTGCACGGGCGGAAGGGGACTCCCCTGCTGGGTGAGGTAAGCCGCGGCACCGTGTTGCTGCTGTTCCGCCCACAGGCGCCCGTGTTGGCGGTGCGGGCCCCAATAGCGATGTGAAGGAGTGGTATACCGCAGCCAACACGCCAAGCACGGGCTGACAGCTTGGCAACACGTGCACGGGCGGAAGGGGGACTCCCCTGCTTGGTGAGGTAAGCCACGGCACCGTGTTGCTGCTGTTTCGCCCACAGGCGCCCGTGTTGGCGGTGCGGGCCCCAATCGCAATGTGAAGGAGTGGTATACCGCAGCCAACACGCCAAGCACGGGCTGACAGCTTGGCAACACGTGCACGGGCGGAAGGGGACTCTGCTGGGTGAGGTAAGCCACGGCACCGTGTTGCTGCTGTTTCGCCCACAGGCTCGCGGTTGGCGGTGCGGGCCCCAATCGCAATGTGAAGGAGTGGTATACCGCAGCCAACACGCCAAGCACGGGCTGACAGCTTGGCAACACGTGCACGTGGGCAGGGGACTCCCCTGCTGGGTGAGGTAAGCCGCGCACCGTGTTGCTGCTGTTTCGCCCACAGGCGCCCGTGTTGGCGGTGCCGGGCCCCAATCGCAATGTGAAGGAATGGTATACCGCAGCCAACACGCCAAGCACGGGCTGACAGCTTGGCAACACGTGCACGGGCGGAAGGGGACTCCCCTGCTGGGTGAGGTAAGCCACGGCACCGTGTTGCTGCTGTTTCGCCCACAGGCCCGTGTTGGCGGTGCGGGCCCCAATAGCGATGTGAAGGAGTGGTATACCGCAGCCAACACGCCAAGCACGGGCTGACAGCTTGGCAACACGTGCACGGGCGGAAGGGGACTCCTGCTTGGTGAGGTAAGCCGCGGCACCGTGTTGCTGCTGTTTCGCCCACAGGCGCCCGTGTTGGCCGGTGCGGGCCCCCAATCGCAATGTGAAGGAGTGGTATACCGCAGCCAACACGCCAAGCACGGGCTGACAGCTTGGCAACACGTGCACGGGCGGAAGGGGACTCCCCTGCTGGGTGAGGTAAGCCCGCGGCACCGTGTTGCTGCTGTTTCGCCCACGGCGGTGTTGGCGGTGCCGGCCCCCAATCGCAATGTGAAGGAGTGGTATACCGCAGCCAACACGCCAAGCACGGGCTGACAGCTTGGCAACACGTGCACGGGCGGAAGGGGGACTCCCCTGCTGGGTGAGGTAAGCCACGGCACCGTGTTGCTGCTGTTTCGCCCACAGGCGCCCGTGTTGGCGGTGCGGGCCCCAATCGCAATGTGAAGGAGTGGTATACCGCAGCCAACACGCCAAGCATGGGCTGACAGCTTGGCAACACGTGCACGTGGGCAGGGGACTCTGTTGGGTGAGGTAAGCCCGCACCGTGTTGCTGCTGTTTCGCCCACAGGCGCCCGTGTTGGCGGTGCGGGCCCCAATCGCAATGTGAAGGAGTGGTATACCGCAGCCAACACGCCAAGCACGGGCTGACAGCTTGGCAACACGTGCACGGGCGGAAGGGGACTCCCCTGCTGGGTGAGGTAAGCCACGCACCGTGTTGCTGCTGTTTCGCCCAGGCGCCCGTGTTGGCGGTGCGGGCCCCAATCGCGATGTGAAGGAGTGGTATACCGCAGCCAACACGCCAAGCACGGGCTGACAGCTTGGCAACACGTGCACGGGCGGAAGGGGACTCCCTGCTGGGTGAGGTAAGCCACGGCACCGTGTTGCTGCTGTTCGCCCACAGGCGCCCGTGTTGGCGGTGCGGGCCCCAATAGCGATGTGAAGGAGTGGTATACCGCAGCCAACACGCCAAGCACGGGCTGACAGCTTGGCAACACGTGCACGGGCGGAAGGGGACTCCCTGCTGGTGAGGTAAGCCGCGGCACCGTGTTGCTGCTGTTTCGCCCACAGGCGCCGTGTTGGCGGTGCGGGCCCCAATCGCAATGTGAAGGAGTGGTATACCGCAGCCAACACGCCAAGCACGGGCTGACAGCTTGGCAACACGTGCACGGGCGGAAGGGGACTCCCCTGCTGGGTGAGGTAAGCCCGGCACCGTGTTGCTGCTGTTTCGCCCACAGGCGCCCGTGTTGGCCGGTGCCGGGCCCCAATCGCAATGTGAAGGAGTGGTATACCGCAGCCAACACGCCAAGCACGGGCTGACAGCTTGGCAACACGTGCACGTGGGCCAGGGGACTCCTGCTGGGTGAGGTAAGCCACGGCACCGTGTTGCTGCTGTTTCGCCCACAGGCGCCCGTGTTGGCCGTGCGGGCCCCAATCGCAATGTGAAGGAATGGTATACCGCAGCCAACACGCCAAGCACGGGCTGACAGCTTGGCAACACGTGCACGGGCGGAAGGGGACTCCCCTGCTGGGTGAGGTAAGCCGCGCACCGTGTTGCTGCTGTTTCGCCCACAGGCGCCGTGTTGGCGGTGCGGGCCCCAATAGCGATGTGAAGGAGTGGTATACCGCAGCCAACACGCCAAGCACGGGCTGACAGCTTGGCAACACGTGCACGGGCGGAAGGGGACTCCTGCTTGGTGAGGTAAGCCACGGCACCTTGTTGCTGCTGTTTCGCCCACAGGCGCCCGTGTTGGCTGGTGCCGGGCCCCCAATCGCAATGTGAAGGAGTGGTATACCGCAGCCAACACGCCAAGCACGGGCTGACAGCTTGGCAACACGTGCACGGGCGGAAGGGGACTCCTGCTGGGTGAGGTAAGCCACGGCACCGTGTTGCTGCTGTTTCGCCCACAGGCGCCGTGTTGGCGGTGCGGGCCCCAATCGCAATGTGAAGGAGTGGTATACCGCAGCCAACACGCCAAGCACGGGCTGACAGCTTGGCAACACGTGCACGGGCGGAAGGGGGACTCCCCTGCTGGGTGAGGTAAGCCACGGCACCGTGTTGCTGCTGTTTCGCCCACAGGCTCGTGTTGGCGGTGCGGGCCCCAATCGCAATGTGAAGGAGTGGTATACCGCAGCCAACACGCCAAGCACGGGCTGACAGCTTGGCAACACGTGCACGTGGGGCAGGGGAACTCCCCTGCTGGGTGAGGTAAGCCACGGCACCGTGTTGCTGCTGTTTCGCCCACAGGCGCCCGTGTTGGCGGTGCGGGCCCCAATCGCAATGTGAAGGAGTGGTATACCGCAGCCAACACGCCAAGCACGGGCTGACAGCTTGGCAACACGTGCACGGGCGGAAGGGGACTCCCCTGCTGGGTGAGGTAAGCCCGGCACCGTGTTGCTGCTGTTTCGCCCACAGGCGCCCGTGTTGGCGGTGCCGGGCCCCAATCGCAATGTGAAGGAGTGGTATACCGCAGCCAACACGCCAAGCACGGGCTGACAGCTTGGCAACACGTGCACGGGGCAGGGGACTCCTTGGTGAGGTAAGCCACGGCACCGTGTTGCTGCTGTTCCGCCCACAGGCTCGTGTTGGCCGGTTCGGGCCCCCAATCGCAATGTGAAGGAGTGGTATACCGCAGCCAACACGCCAAGCACGGGCTGACAGCTTGGCAACACGTGCACGGGCGGAAGGGGACTCCTGCTGGGTGAGGTAAGCCACGGCACTGTGTTGCTGCTGTTTCGCCCACAGGCGCCCGTGTTGGCGGTGCCGGCCCCAATCGCAATGTGAAGGAGTGGTATACCGCAGCCAACACGCCAAGCACGGGCTGACAGCTTGGCAACACGTGCACGGGCGGAAGGGGACTCCCCTGCTGGGTGAGGTAAGCCACGCACCGTGTTGCTGCTGTTTCGCCCACAGGCCCGTGTTGGCGGTGCCGGGCCCCAATAGCAATGTGAAGGAGTGGTATACCGCAGCCAACACGCCAAGCACGGGCTGACAGCTTGGCAACACGTGCACGGGCGGAAGGGGACTCCCCTGCTGGGTGAGGTAAGCCGCGGCACCGTGTTGCTGCTGTTTCGCCCACAGGCGCCGTGTTGGCGGTGCGGGCCCCAATCGCAATGTGAAGGAGTGGTATACCGCAGCCAACACGCCAAGCACGGGCTGACAGCTTGGCAACACGTGCACGGGCGGAAGGGGGACTCCCCTGCTGGGTGAGGTAAGCCACGGCACCGTGTTGCTGCTGTTTCGCCCACAGGCGCCCGTGTTGGCGGTGCGGGCCCCAATCGCAATGTGAAGGAGTGGTATACCGCAGCCAACACGCCAATCACGGGCTGACAGCTTGGCAACACGTGCACGGGCGGAAGCAAGGGGGACTCCCCTGCTGGGTGAGGTAAGCCACGGCACCGTGTTGCTGCTGTTTCGCCCACAGGCGCCCGTGTTGGCGGTGCCGGGCCCCAATCGCAATGTGAAGGAGTGGTATACCGCAGCCAACACGCCAAGCACGGGCTGACAGGCAACACGTGCACGTGGGGCAGGGGACTCCCCTGCTGGGTGAGGTAAGCCACGGCACCGTGTTGCTGCTGTTTCGCCCACAGGCCGTGTTGGCGGTGCGGGCCCCCAATCGCAATGTGAAGGAGTGGTATACCGCAGCCAACACGCCAAGCACGGGCTGACAGCTTGGCAACACGTGCACGGGCGGAAGGGGACTCCTGCTGGGTGAGGTAAGCCGCGCACCGTGTTGCTGCTGTTTCGCCCACAGGCGCCCGTGTTGGCCGGTGCCGGGCCCCAATCGCAATGTGAAGGAGTGGTATACCGCAGCCAACACGCCAAGCACGGGCTGACAGCTTGGCAACACGTGCACGTGGGGCAGGGGACTCCTGCTTGGTGAGGTAAGCCCGGCACCGTGTTGCTGCTGTTCCGCCCACAGGCGCCCGTGTTGGCCGGTGCCGGGCCCCCAATCGCAATGTGAAGGAGTGGTATA
Organism: Chlamydomonas sp. KOR1; assembly: GCA_036984285.1. Classification (NCBI taxonomy): domain Eukaryota; kingdom Viridiplantae; phylum Chlorophyta; class Chlorophyceae; order Chlamydomonadales; family Chlamydomonadaceae; genus Chlamydomonas; species Chlamydomonas sp. KOR1. The sequence continues at coordinate 24,758 of BQMZ01000562.1, forward strand.
CCGCAGCCAACACGCCAAGCACGGGCTGACAGCTTGGCAACACGTGCACGGGCGGAAGGGGGACTCCCCTGCTGGGTGAGGTAAGCCACGGCACCGTGTTGCTGCTGTTTCGCCCACAGGCGCCCGTGTTGGCCGGTGCCGGGCCCCAATCGCAATGTGAAGGAGTGGTATACCGCAGCCAACACGCCAAGCACGGGCTGACAGCTTGGCAACACGTGCACGGGCGGAAGGGGACTCCCCTGCTGGGTGAGGTAAGCCGCGGCACCGTTGTTGCTGTTTCGCCCACAGGCGCCCGTGTTGGCCGGTGCCGGGCCCCCAATAGCAATGTGAAGGAGTGGTATACCGCAGCCAACACGCCAAGCACGGGCTGACAGCTTGGCAACACGTGCACGGGGGGCAGGGGAACTCCCCTGGGTGAGGTAAGCCACGGCACCGTGTTGCTGCTGTTTCGCCCACAGGCGCCCGTGTTGGCGGTGCGGGCCCCAAACAGCAATGTGAAGGAGTGGTATACCGCAGCCAACACGCCAAGCACGGGCTGACAGCTTGGCAACACGTGCACGGGCGGAAGGGGGACTCCCCTGCTGGGTGAGGTAAGCCACGGCACCGTGTTGCTGCTGTTTCGCCCACAGGCGCCCGTGTTGGCCGGTGCCGGGCCCCAAACAGCAATGTGAAGGAGTGGTATACCGCAGCCAACACGCCAATCACGGGCTGACAGCTTGGCAACACGTGCACGGGCGGAAGGGGGACTCCCCTGCTGGGTGAGGTAAGCCGCGGCACCGTGTTGCTGCTGTTCGCCCACAGGCGCCCGTGGTTGGCGGTGCCGGCCCCCAATCGCAATGTGAAGGAGTGGTATACCGCAGCCAACACGCCAATCACGGGCTGACAGCTTGGCAACACGTGCACGGGCGGAAGGGGACTCCTGCTGGGTGAGGTAAGCCACGCACCGTTGCTGCTGTTTCGCCCACAGGCGCCGTGTTGGCGGTGCCGGGCCCCCAATCGCAATGTGAAGGAGTGGTATACCGCAGCCAACACGCCAAGCACGGGCTGACAGCTTGGCAACACGTGCACGGGCGGAAGGGGGACTCCCTGCTTGGTGAGGTAAGCCACGGCACCGTGTTGCTGCTGTTTCGCCCACAGGCGCCCGGTTGGCGGGTGCCGGGCCCCAATCGCAATGTGAAGGAGTGGTATACCGCAGCCAACACGCCAAGCACGGGCTGACAGCTTGGCAACACGTGCACGGGCGGAAGGGGACTCCCTGCTGGGTGAGGTAAGCCACGGCACCGTTGCTGCTGTTTAAGCCACAGGCGCCCGTGTTGGCCGGTGCCGGGCCCCCAATCGCGATGTGAAGGAGTGGTATACCGCAGCCAACACGCCAAGCACGGGCTGACAGCTTGGCAACACGTGCACGTGGGGCAGGGGGACTCCCCTGCTTGGTGAGGTAAGCCACGGCACCGTGTTGCTGCTGTTCCGCCCACAGGCGCCCGTGTTGGCCGGTTCCGGGCCCCAATCGCAATGTGAAGGAGTGGTATACCGCAGCCAACACGCCAAGCACGGGCTGACAGCTTGGCAACACGTGCACGGGCGGAAGGGGGACTCCCCTGCTGGGTGAGGTAAGCCACGGCACCGTGTTGCTGCTGTTTCGCCCACAGGCGCCCGTGTTGGCCGGTGCCGGGCCCCCAATCGCAATGTGAAGGAGTGGTATACCGCAGCCAACACGCCAAGCACGGGCTGACAGCTTGGCAACACGTGCACGGGCGGAAGGGGGACTCCCCTGCTGGGTGAGGTAAGCCACGGCACCGTGTTGTTGCTGTTTCGCCCACAGGCGCCCGTGTTGGCCGGTGCCGGGCCCCCAATAGCAATGTGAAGGAGTGGTATACCGCAGCCAACACGCCAAGCACGGGCTGACAGCTTGGCAACACGTGCACGGGGGGCAGGGGAACTCCCCTGGGTGAGGTAAGCCACGGCACCGTGTTGCTGCTGTTCCGCCCACAGGCCCGCGGTTGGCCGGTGCCGGGCCCCAAACAGCAATGTGAAGGAGTGGTATACCGCAGCCAACACGCCAAGCACGGGCTGACAGCTTGGCAACACGTGCACGGGCGGAAGGGGGACTCCCCTGCTGGGTGAGGTAAGCCACGGCACCGTGTTGCTGCTGTTTCGCCCACAGGCGCCCGTGTTGGCCGGTGCCGGGCCCCAAACAGCAATGTGAAGGAGTGGTATACCGCAGCCAACACGCCAAGCACGGGCTGACAGCTTGGCAACACGTGCACGGGCGGAAGGGGACTCCTGCTGGGTGAGGTAAGCCACGGCACCGTGTTGCTGCTGTTTCGCCCACAGGCGCCCGTGTTGGCCCAGAGGGTAGCAGTGCCGGTCAATCCGGGCCCCGGGCTGCCAATCGCTGGGCATGCAATCTCCAATCTAGTTAGGCCCAAGGTCAGATAGGATTAAAGCTGCCCCCCTAGGGCTGCCCCCACCCCATACACCCGCCCCATGGGCCGTCAGCCCCGTATTCGCTAACTGAAATGATTCTCTTTCATGTGCAGCCACGTGTGCTGCCCAGCTGGTTAGTGGAAGCGAGGTGCGAATTCGCGTCTTCTGCACAACACGACGCAGCATTACTTGCGTGTTGCGGTATTCTTTGTATCATAAGAAAGCGAAGTGATTACGCAAGCCTACGTCCAGCACGCGCCAGTGTTTGAACCAGTCGGAGTGCCTCGCGGGCAGTCTAGTGACGCAAACCATCCATATGTGCATGCGAGATATTGCAAGTGCCGCCAGCATCGATAGCCAATAGCGACCTGCCAAACCATCATGTGAGCCCAAACACCCCGAAGAACTACACCGAACATTGCCAGTATGTTCTGCATAAAACACCTGTCCATAACCATGATACTGGCGTGGGCTCGCTTCAAGTTTTGTGGCCTGATAGGAACAGGGCACCGAGTGATCCATTGGTGCACCCCGCCTACAAGCACCAAACACTTCCTGCCAGCAGGCTAATTGTCAAGCAGGCCTACTGTTAATGTCAACAGTGCTTGCCCCTTGGCAAGCGGCAGGGAAAACGACGTTCATTTCGTTCATGTTATGCACGAGCAACTGAGGATAGCATAACAGGCAGCAACTATTATCATTGTGTTCTGCTTTATTTATGGCCTCATACCATACCAAATCCTGAAAGGCAGAGACGCGAGTCAAGCCTTCAACTGTCAGCTGTCGGTACAGCAAACATGCCATAACATGTAGCTTAACCATCCCCCACTTAGCCACACCCCTGGCTGCTGCGTAGGAGTGCGGCGTGATCAGGGGTCTGGGTTTAATCTCAATCCGTAGGAAGCAGGTTCCAATCTTAATCTGCGTGCCCAGCCTTTCCCCCAATCTCAATCTATTGTCAACCTCTGGTTGGCCGGTGCCGGGCCCCCAATCGCAATGTGAAGGAGTGGTATACCGCAGCCAACACGCCAAGCACGGGCTGACAGCTTGGCAACACGTGCACGGGTGGAAGGGGGACTCCCCTGCTGGGTGAGGTAAGCCACGGCACCGTGTTGTTGCTGTTTCGCCCACAGGCGCCCGTGTTGGCCGGTGCCGGGCCCCCAATCACAATGTGAAGGAGTGGTATACCGCAGCCAACACGCCAAGCACGGGCTGACAGCTTGGCAACACGTGCACGGGGGGCAGGGGAACTCCCGTGGGTGAGGTAAGCCACGGCACCGTGTTGCTGCTGTTCCGCCCACAGGCGCCCGTGTTGGCCGGTGCCGGGCCCCAAACAGCAATGTGAAGGAGTGGTATACCGCAGCCAACACGCCAAGCACGGGCTGACAGCTTGGCAACACGTGCACGGCGGAAGGGGACTCCCCTGCTGGGTGAGGTAAGCCACGGCACCGTGTTGCTGCTGTTTCGCCCACAGGCGCCCGTGTTGGCCGGTGCCGGGCCCCCAATAGCGATGTGAAGGAGTGGTATACCGCAGCCAACACGCCAAGCACGGGCTGACAGCTTGGCAACACGTGCACGGGCGGAAGGGGGACTCCCCTGCTGGGTGAGGTAAGCCACGGCACCGTGTTGCTGCTGTTTCGCCCACAGGCGCCCGTGTTGGCCGGTGCCGGGCCCCAAACAGCAATGTGAAGGAGTGGTATACCGCAGCCAACACGCCAAGCACGGGCTGACAGCTTGGCAACACGTGCACGGGGGCAGGGGACTCCCTGCTGGGTGAGGTAAGCCACGGCACCGCAGTTGCTGCTGTTTCGCCCACAGGCGCCCGTGTTGGCGGTGCCGGGCCCCAATCGCAATGTGAAGGAGTGGTATACCGCAGCCAACACGCCAAGCACGGGCTGACAGCTTGGCAACACGTGCACGGGTGGAAGGGGACTCTGCTGGGTGAGGTAAGCCACGGCACCGTGTTGCTGCTGTTCCGCCCACAGGCCGCGTTGGCGGTGCCGGGCCCCAAACAGCAATGTGAAGGAGTGGTATACCGCAGCCAACACGCCAAGCACGGGCTGACAGCTTGGCAACACGTGCACGGGCGGAAGGGGACTCTGCTGGGTGAGGTAAGCCACGGCACCGTGTTGCTGCTGTTTCGCCCACAGGCGCCCGTGTTGGCGGTGCCGGGCCCCAATCACAATGTGAAGGAGTGGTATACCGCAGCCAACACGCCAAGCACGGGCTGACAGCTTGGCAACACGTGCACGGGGGAAGGGGACTCCCGGGTGAGGTAAGCCACGGCACCGTTGCTGCTGTTCGCCCACAGGCGCCCGTGGCCGTGCCGGGCCCCAAACAGCAATGTGAAGGAGTGGTATACCGCAGCCAACACGCCAAGCACGGGCTGACAGCTTGGCAACACGTGCACGGGCGGAAGGGGACTCCCTGCTGGGTGAGGTAAGCCACGGCACCGTGTTGCTGCTGTTTCGCCCACAGGCGCCCGTGTTGGCCGGTGCCGGGCCCCAAACAGCAATGTGAAGGAGTGGTATACCGCAGCCAACACGCCAAGCACGGGCTGACAGCTTGGCAACACGTGCACGGGCGGAAGGGGACTCCCTGCTGGGTGAGGTAAGCCACGGCACCGTGTTGCTGCTGTTTCGCCCACAGGCCCGCGTTGGCGGTGCCGGGCCCCAATCGCAATGTGAAGGAGTGGTATACCGCAGCCAACACGCCAAGCACGGGCTGACAGCTTGGCAACACGTGCACGGGCGGAAGGGGGACTCCCCTGCTGGGTGAGGTAAGCCACGGCACCGTGTTGCTGCTGTTCCGCCCACAGGCGCCCGTGTTGGCCGGTGCCGGGCCCCAAACAGCAATGTGAAGGAGTGGTATACCGCAGCCAACACGCCAAGCACGGGCTGACAGCTTGGCAACACGTGCACGGGCGGAAGGGGGACTCCCCTGCTGAGGTAAGCCACGGCACCGTTGCTGCTGTTTCGCCCACAGGCGCCCGGGTTCCGGGTGCCGGGCCCCAATCACAATGTGAAGGAGTGGTATACCGCAGCCAACACGCCAAGCACGGGCTGACAGCTTGGCAACACGTGCACGGGGGGCAGGGGAACTCCCTGCGGGTGAGGTAAGCCACGGCACCGTTGCTGCTGTTCCGCCCACAGGCTCGTGGTTGGCCGTGCCGGCCCCAAACAGCAATGTGAAGGAGTGGTATACCGCAGCCAACACGCCAAGCACGGGCTGACAGCTTGGCAACACGTGCACGGGCGGAAGGGGACTCCCTGCTGGGTGAGGTAAGCCACGGCACCGGTTGCTGCTGTTTCGCCCACAGGCGCCCGTGGTTGGCCGTGCCGGCCCCAAACAGCAATGTGAAGGAGTGGTATACCGCAGCCAACACGCCAAGCACGGGCTGACAGCTTGGCAACACGTGCACGGGCGGAAGGACTCCCTGCTGGGTGAGGTAAGCCACGGCACCGGTTGCTGCTGTTTCGCCCACAGGCGCCTCGCGGTTGGCCGTGCCGGGCCCCAAACAGCAATGTGAAGGAGTGGTATACCGCAGCCAACACGCCAAGCACGGGCTGACAGCTTGGCAACACGTGCACGGGGGCAGGGGACTCTGTGAGGTAAGCCACGCACCGTGTTGCTGCTGTTTCGCCCACAGGCGCCCGTGTTGGCGGGTGCCGGCCCCAATCGCAATGTGAAGGAGTGGTATACCGCAGCCAACACGCCAAGCACGGGCTGACAGCTTGGCAACACGTGCACGGGAGGCAGGGGGACTCCCCTGCTGGGTGAGGTAAGCCACGGCACCGTGTTGCTGCTGTTTCGCCCACAGGCGCCGTGTTGGCGGTGCCGGCCCCCAATCGCAATGTGAAGGAGTGGTATACCGCAGCCAACACGCCAAGCACGGGCTGACAGCTTGGCAACACGTGCACGGGGGGCAGGGGAACTCCCCTGCTGGGTGAGGTAAGCCACGGCACCGCGTTGCTGCTGTTTCGCCCACAGGCGCCGTGTTGGCCGTGCCGGGCCCCAATCGCAATGTGAAGGAGTGGTATACCGCAGCCAACACGCCAAGCACGGGCTGACAGCTTGGCAACACGTGCACGGGCGGAAGGGGGACTCCCCTGCTGGGTGAGGTAAGCCACGCACCGTTGCTGCTGTTTCGCCCACAGGCGCCCGTGTTGGCGGTGCCGGGCCCCAAAAGCGATGTGAAGGAGTGGTATACCGCAGCCAACACGCCAAGCACGGGCTGACAGCTTGGCAACACGTGCACGGGCGGAAGGGGGACTCCCCTGCTGGGTGAGGTAAGCCACGGCACCGTGTTGCTGCTGTTTCGCCCACAGGCGCCCGTGTTGGCCGGTGCCGGGCCCCCAATCGCAATGTGAAGGAGTGGTATACCGCAGCCAACACGCCAAGCACGGGCTGACAGCTTGGCAACACGTGCACGGGGGGCAGGGGGACTCCCCTGCTGGGTGAGGTAAGCCACGGCACCGTGTTGCTGCTGTTTCGCCCACAGGCGCCCGGTTGGCGGTGCCGGGCCCCCAATCGCAATGTGAAGGAGTGGTATACCGCAGCCAACACGCCAAGCACGGGCTGACAGCTTGGCAACACGTGCACGGGGGAAGGGGACTCCCCTGCTGGGTGAGGTAAGCCACGGCACCGTTGCTGCTGTTTCGCCCACAGGCGCCCGTGTTGGCGGTGCCGGCCCCCAATCGCAATGTGAAGGAGTGGTATACCGCAGCCAACACGCCAAGCACGGGCTGACAGCTTGGCAACACGTGCACGGGCGGAAGGGGGACTCCCCTGCTGGGTGAGGTAAGCCACGGCACCGTTGCTGCTGTTCGCCCACAGGCGCCCGTGTTGGCCGGTGCCGGGCCCCCAATCGCAATGTGAAGGAGTGGTATACCGCAGCCAACACGCCAAGCACGGGCTGACAGCTTGGCAACACGTGCATGGGCGGAAGGGGGACTCCCCTGCTGGGTGAGGTAAGCCACGGCACCGTGTTGCTGCTGTTCCGCCCACAGGCGCCTGTTGGCGGTGCCGGGCCCCAATCGCAATGTGAAGGAGTGGTATACCGCAGCCAACACGCCAAGCACGGGCTGACAGCTTGGCAACACGTGCACGGCGGCAGGGGACTCCCCTGCTGGGTGAGGTAAGCCACGGCACCGTGTTGCTGCTGTTCCGCCCACAGGCGCCCGTGTTGGCCGGTGCCGGGCCCCCAAAAGCGATGTGAAGGAGTGGTATACCGCAGCCAACACGCCAAGCACGGGCTGACAGCTTGGCAACACGTGCACGGGCGGAAGGGGGACTCCCCTGCTGGGTGAGGTAAGCCACGCACCGCGTTGCTGCTGTTCGCCCACAGGCGCCCGTGTTGGCGGTGCCGGGCCCCAATCGCAATGTGAAGGAGTGGTATACCGCAGCCAACACGCCAAGCACGGGCTGACAGCTTGGCAACACGTGCACGGGCGGAAGGGGGACTCCCCTGCTGGGTGAGGTAAGCCACGGCACCGTGTTGCTGCTGTTTCGCCCACAGGCGCCCGTGGTTACCGTGCCGGGCCCCCAATCGCAATGTGAAGGAGTGGTATACCGCAGCCAACACGCCAAGCACGGGCTGACAGCTTGGCAACACGTGCACGGGGGCAGGGGACTCCCCTGCTGGGTGAGGTAAGCCACGGCACCGCGTTGCTGCTGTTTCGCCCACAGGCCCGGTTGGCCGGTGCCGGCCCCCAATCGCAATGTGAAGGAGTGGTATACCGCAGCCAACACGCCAAGCACGGGCTGACAGCTTGGCAACACGTGCACGGGCGGAAGGGGACTCCCCTGCTGGGTGAGGTAAGCCACGGCACCGTGTTGCTGCTGTTCCGCCCACAGGCGCCCGTGGTTGGCCGGTGCCGGGCCCCAATCGCAATGTGAAGGAGTGGTATACCGCAGCCAACACGCCAAGCACGGGCTGACAGCTTGGCAACACGTGCACGGGGGAAGGGGACTCCTGCTGGGTGAGGTAAGCCACGGCACCGTGTTGCTGCTTTCGCCCACAGGCCTCGTGTTGGCCGTGCCGGCCCCCAATCGCAATGTGAAGGAGTGGTATACCGCAGCCAACACGCCAAGCACGGGCTGACAGCTTGGCAACACGTGCACGGGCGGAAGGGGGACTCCCCTGCTGGGTGAGGTAAGCCACGCACCGGTTGCTGCTGTTTCGCCCACAGGCGCCCGGGTTGGCCGTGCCGGGCCCCAAACAGCAATGTGAAGGAGTGGTATACCGCAGCCAACACGCCAAGCACGGGCTGACAGCTTGGCAACACGTGCACGGGCGGAAGGGGGACTCCCCTGCTGGGTGAGGTAAGCCACGCACCGTTGCTGCTGTTTCGCCCACAGGCGCCCGTGTTGGCCGGTGCCGGGCCCCCAATAGCGATGTGAAGGAGTGGTATACCGCAGCCAACACGCCAAGCACGGGCTGACAGCTTGGCAACACGTGCACGGGCGGAAGGGGACTCCTGCTGGGTGAGGTAAGCCACGGCACCGTGTTGCTGCTGTTTCGCCCACAGGCTGCGGTTACGGGTGCCGGGCCCCAATCGCAATGTGAAGGAGTGGTATACCGCAGCCAACACGCCAAGCACGGGCTGACAGCTTGGCAACACGTGCACGGGCGGAAGGGGGACTCCCCTGCTGGGTGAGGTAAGCCACGGCACCGCAGTTGCTGCTGTTTCGCCCACAGGCCCGTGTTGGCCGGTGCCGGGCCCCCAATAGCGATGTGAAGGAGTGGTATACCGCAGCCAACACGCCAAGCACGGGCTGACAGCTTGGCAACACGTGCACGGGGGCAGGGGGACTCCCCTGCTGGGTGAGGTAAGCCACGGCACCGTGTTGCTGCTGTTTCGCCCACAGGCGCCCGTGTTGGCCGGTGCCGGGCCCCAATAGCGATGTGAAGGAGTGGTATACCGCAGCCAACACGCCAAGCACGGGCTGACAGCTTGGCAACACGTGCACGGGCGGAAGGGGACTCCTGCTGGGTGAGGTAAGCCACGGCACCGTGTTGCTGCTGTTTCGCCCACAGGCGCCGTGTTGCCGGTGCCGGCCCCAATAGCGATGTGAAGGAGTGGTATACCGCAGCCAACACGCCAAGCACGGGCTGACAGCTTGGCAACACGTGCACGGGGGAAGGGGACTCCCTGCTGGGTGAGGTAAGCCACGGCACCGTGTTGCTGCTGTTTCGCCCACAGGCGCTCGTGTTGCCGGTGCCGGGCCCCAATCGCAATGTGAAGGAGTGGTATACCGCAGCCAACACGCCAAGCACGGGCTGACAGCTTGGCAACACGTGCACGGGCGGAAGGGGGACTCCCCTGCTGGGTGAGGTAAGCCACGGCACCGTGTTGCTGCTGTTTCGCCCACAGGCGCCCGTGTTGGCCGGTGCCGGGCCCCCAAAAGCGATGTGAAGGAGTGGTATACCGCAGCCAACACGCCAAGCACGGGCTGACAGCTTGGCAACACGTGCACGGGCGGAAGGGGACTCCTGCTGGGTGAGGTAAGCCACGCACCGTTGCTGCTGTTTCGCCCACAGGCGCCGTGTTGGCCGGTGCCGGGCCCCCAATCGCAATGTGAAGGAGTGGTATACCGCAGCCAACACGCCAAGCACGGGCTGACAGCTTGGCAACACGTGCACGGGGGGCAGGGGGACTCCCCTGCTGGGTGAGGTAAGCCACGGCACCGTGTTGCTGCTGTTTCGCCCACAGGCGCCGGTGCCGGGCCCCAATAGCGATGTGAAGGAGTGGTATACCGCAGCCAACACGCCAAGCACGGGCTGACAGCTTGGCAACACGTGCACGGGGGGCAGGGGACTCCCTGCTGGGTGAGGTAAGCCACGGCACCGTGTTGCTGCTGTTCGCCCACAGGCGCCCGTGTTGGCCGGTGCCGGCCCCCAATCGCAATGTGAAGGAGTGGTATACCGCAGCCAACACGCCAAGCACGGGCTGACAGCTTGGCAACACGTGCACGGGCGGAAGGGGGACTCCCCTGCTGGGTGAGGTAAGCCACGGCACCGTGTTGCTGCTGCGCCCACAGGCGTGCGGTTGGCGGTGCCGGGCCCCAATCGCAATGTGAAGGAGTGGTATACCGCAGCCAACACGCCAAGCACGGGCTGACAGCTTGGCAACACGTGCACGGGCGGAAGGGGGACTCCCCTGCTGGGTGAGGTAAGCCACGCACCGTTGCTGCTGTTCCGCCCACAGGCGCCCGTGTTGGCCGGTGCCGGGCCCCCAATCGCAATGTGAAGGAGTGGTATACCGCAGCCAACACGCCAAGCACGGGCTGACAGCTTGGCAACACGTGCATGGGGGACCCCTGCTGGGTGAGGTAAGCCACGGCACCGTGTTGCTGCTGTTTCGCCCACAGGCTCGCGGTTGGGGTGCCGGGCCCCAAACAGCAATGTGAAGGAGTGGTATACCGCAGCCAACACGCCAAGCACGGGCTGACAGCTTGGCAACACGTGCACGGGCGGAAGGGGACCCCTGCTGGGTGAGGTAAGCCACGCACCGTTGCTGCTGTTTCCCCACAGGCGCTCGCGGTTGGCCGGTGCCGGGCCCCAATCGCAATGTGAAGGAGTGGTATACCGCAGCCAACACGCCAAGCACGGGCTGACAGCTTGGCAACACGTGCACGGGCGGAAGGGGGACTCCCCTGCTGGGTGAGGTAAGCCACGGCACCGTTGCTGCTGTTTCGCCCACAGGCGCCGCGGTTGGCCGGGTGCCGGGCCCCAATCGCAATGTGAAGGAGTGGTATACCGCAGCCAACACGCCAAGCACGGGCTGACAGCTTGGCAACACGTGCACGGGCGGAAGGGGACCTGCTGGGTGAGGTAAGCCACGGCACCGTGTTGCTGCTGTTCCGCCCACAGGCCTCGCGGTTGCCGGTGCCGGGCCCCCAATCGCAATGTGAAGGAGTGGTATACCGCAGCCAACACGCCAAGCACGGGCTGACAGCTTGGCAACACGTGCACGTGGGGCAGGGGGACTCCCCTGCTGGGTGAGGTAAGCCACGCACCGTTGCTGCTGTTTCGCCCACAGGCGCCCGTGTTGGCGGGTGCCGGCCCCCAATCGCGATGTGAAGGAGTGGTATACCGCAGCCAACACGCCAAGCACGGGCTGACAGCTTGGCAACACGTGCACGGGCGGAAGGGGGACTCCCCTGCTGGGTGAGGTAAGCCACGCACCGCAGTTGCTGCTGTTTCGCCCACAGGCGCCCGTGTTGGCCGGTGCCGGGCCCCAAACAGCAATGTGAAGGAGTGGTATACCGCAGCCAACACGCCAAGCACGGGCTGACAGCTTGGCAACACGTGCACGGGCGGAAGGGGACTCTGCTGGGTGAGGTAAGCCACGCACCGCGTTGCTGCTGTTTCGCCCACAGGCGCCCGTTACCGGTGCCGGGCCCCCAATAGCGATGTGAAGGAGTGGTATACCGCAGCCAACACGCCAAGCACGGGCTGACAGCTTGGCAACACGTGCATGGGCGGAAGGGGACTCTGCTGGGTGAGGTGCCACCGCACCGCAGTTGCTGCTGTTTCGCCCACAGGCGCCCGTGTTGCCGGTGCCGGCCCCCAATCGCAATGTGAAGGAGTGGTATACCGCAGCCAACACGCCAAGCACGGGCTGACAGCTTGGCAACACGTGCACGGGCGGAAGGGGGACTCCCCTGCTGGGTGAGGTAAGCCACGCACCGCAGTTGCTGCTGTTCGCCCACAGGCGCTCGTTGGCCGTGCCGGGCCCCCAATAGCGATGTGAAGGAGTGGTATACCGCAGCCAACACGCCAAGCACGGGCTGACAGCTTGGCAACACGTGCACGGGCGGAAGGGGACTCCCCTGCTGGGTGAGGTAAGCCACGGCACCGCAGTTGCTGCTGTTTCGCCCACAGGCTCGTGTTGGCGGGTGCCGGGCCCCAATCAGCAATGTGAAGGAGTGGTATACCGCAGCCAACACGCCAAGCACGGGCTGACAGCTTGGCAACACGTGCACGGGCGGAAGGGGGACTCCCCTGCTGGGTGAGGTAAGCCACGGCACCGTGTTGCTGCTGTTTCGCCCACAGGCGCCGCGGTTGGCCGGTGCCGGCCCCCAATAGCGATGTGAAGGAGTGGTATACCGCAGCCAACACGCCAAGCACGGGCTGACAGCTTGGCAACACGTGCATGGCGGAAGGGGACCCCTGCTGGGTGAGGTAAGCCACGGCACCGTGTTGCTGCTGTTTCGCCCACAGGCGCTCGTGGCACGGGTGCCGGGCCCCAATCGCAATGTGAAGGAGTGGTATACCGCAGCCAACACGCCAAGCACGGGCTGACAGCTTGGCAACACGTGCACGGGCGGAAGGGGACTCTGCTGGGTGAGGTAAGCCACGGCACCGTGTTGCTGCTGTTTCGCCCACAGGCGCCCGTGTTGGCCGGTGCCGGGCCCCAATAGCGATGTGAAGGAGTGGTATACCGCAGCCAACACGCCAAGCACGGGCTGACAGCTTGGCAACACGTGCACGGGCGGAAGGGGACCTGCTGGGTGAGGTAAGCCACGCACCGTGTTGCTGCTGTTTCGCCCACAGGCGCCCGTGTTGGCCGGGTGCCGGGCCCCCAATAGCGATGTGAAGGAGTGGTATACCGCAGCCAACACGCCAAGCACGGGCTGACAGCTTGGCAACACGTGCACGGGCGGAAGGGGACTGCTGGGTGAGGTAAGCCACGCACCGCGGTTGCTGCTGTTTCGCCCACAGGCTCGTTGGCCGGTGCCGGGCCCCAATAGCGATGTGAAGGAGTGGTATACCGCAGCCAACACGCCAAGCACGGGCTGACAGCTTGGCAACACGTGCACGGGCGGAAGGGGACTCTGCTGGGTGAGGTAAGCCCACGCACCGTGTTGTTGCTGTTTCGCCCACAGGCGCCCGTGTTGCCGGTGCCGGGCCCCAATCGCAATGTGAAGGAGTGGTATACCGCAGCCAACACGCCAAGCACGGGCTGACAGCTTGGCAACACGTGCACGGGCGGAAGGGGACTCCTGCTGGGTGAGGTAAGCCACGGCACCGTGTTGCTGCTGTTCCGCCCACAGGCGCCCGTGGTTGGCCGGTGCCGGGCCCCAATAGCGATGTGAAGGAGTGGTATACCGCAGCCAACACGCCAAGCACGGGCTGACAGCTTGGCAACACGTGCACGGGCGGAAGGGGACTCCCCGCTGGGTGAGGTAAGCCACGCACCGCGGTGTGCTGCTGTTTCGCCCACAGGCGCTCGTGTTGGCCGGTGCCGGGCCCCAATCGCAATGTGAAGGAGTGGTATACCGCAGCCAACACGCCAAGCACGGGCTGACAGCTTGGCAACACGTGCACGGGCGGAAGGGGACTCCCCTGCTGGGTGAGGTAAGCCACGGCACCGTTGCTGCTGTTTCGCCCACAGGCGCCCGTGTTGGCCGGTGCCGGGCCCCAATAGCGATGTGAAGGAGTGGTATACCGCAGCCAACACGCCAAGCACGGGCTGACAGCTTGGCAACACGTGCACGGGCGGAAGGGGACTCTGCTGGGTGAGGTAAGCCACGGCACCGTGTTGCTGCTGTTTCGCCCACAGGCGCCGCGGTTGGCCGGTGCCGGGCCCCCAATCGAGCAATGTGAAGGAGTGGTATACCGCAGCCAACACGCCAAGCACGGGCTGACAGCTTGGCAACACGTGCACGGGCGGAAGGGGACTCCCCTGCTGGGTGAGGTAAGCCACGCACCGTTGCTGCTGTTCCGCCCACAGGCGCCCGTGTTGCCGGGTGCCGGCCCCCAATAGCAATGTGAAGGAGTGGTATACCGCAGCCAACACGCCAAGCACGGGCTGACAGCTTGGCAACACGTGCACGGGGGAAGGGGACTCCTGCTGGGTGAGGTAAGCCACGGCACCGTTGCTGCTGTTTCGCCCACAGGCGCCTCGTGTTGGCCGCGCCGGGCCCCAATAGCAATGTGAAGGAGTGGTATACCGCAGCCAACACGCCAAGCACGGGCTGACAGCTTGGCAACACGTGCACGGGCGGAAGGGGACT
>BQMZ01000563.1:0-19153 GCA_036984285.1 Chlamydomonas sp. KOR1
GCCGCCTCAGTGACTCTTAGGCACCGGAAGTGCCACCGTACTATGATAGACCGTGACAGCGGCACGGCCCCAGGCCATGCATGTTGTTAGCCGTGGTACCCGCTCAGGGGTTGTGCGTACGAGTCATTTCCCCGCGTCCAAGAGCGAAAGTTCTATACAAAGACGCTGAAAAACAGGGCACCACACTACCCACATGCGGCCGCGTGTCATACGGTTCTGAGTGGTTACAAGTAGGCGAGTGTGCTGCACTTTATCGTAGATTTGGGCGTGATATGATTCTTTATGTGTCAGCATATCCTTTGGAATGCGCTAATACGTTGGTGAATTGTGGGTTGAGTGAGCGTACGCGGTGACACTTACCTTCCGGCTGCCATTAGAGGTAGGGGCCTATTACGGCATATTGCTTGTCTTGTAGCACGAAGTAGAGCCTTTCAAGCATATATAGTTGATATTATGGGCTATGAGGGCCTGAGCACGCGTAAGATTCGAGGTCAGGCATGAAGCGCGTACACTTTCGTTGCTAGTGAAAACGCCGCAGAGCACTGAGCAAAGTGCTCTGCTCGTTCCTCTTAGCGGACTAGTGTTACTTCTGTAAGCCACGAGCGGGACATATTGGAGCCGCCGCGGTGTCTCTTCAGCTTAGCTGGTGAGTCTGCCCGGTCAGTGACAAGGCCGCTACCTGTCTACCTGGATCGGTGAACGGCCTGGCCCGCCCTAACCGCTCCTCGTTCCTGCGAATTAGCTATTGAACAGGGTGCAAGGCGATCGCTCTGGGTCTCTGGGGAGACAGTGCAGTCGCTAACATCTTTTGTTTGCTTGCTGGCATAAGTCTAGGCGCCCTCCGCGCCTATTAAACACCTTCACCATCGCAGCTTGGCAGTGGCATACGTGCCGTCTGCCCCTGCACAACCACAATGACACGTACGCACACGCTTTCTCCCTCTGCACCATCCTGGTCCGTGACAGCGGCCGGCGGGCCGGATGCATCCGGCCATATGGGGCTGCAGCAGGTGTGCAGCGGATGGAAGTCCCTAGCCGCTCTCCCCAGCGGGCGAAGCCGCGTTACAGCGTGTCAAAGTGCAAGACCGCTGCAAAAAGGCCGAAAAAGTAGCAACCGTATACGACATGCTCCACATGCGATGGTACGCTGCCTGGTAGGGGCAGAAGAGACCTGCATCCTGCCTTCTGTGCGTCCCCCCCAGAACGAATGCGCTAGCGTTAGGGTCACCGGCGAGGATCTGTGGCGCCAGTACGCGGTAGCCCACACTACCAGCCCAGACAAAAATTTTCGCCTTGGGCAACCAGGACGCGGACGGACCTTGAGGCGCCCCTAGTGCCTGCTCGTGCGGGGAGTCCAGCAGTAGGTTGGAACCCTGTCCCTTGACGGTGACACTAAGTGCTGTTGAAGAGCTGCCGTGGAGCGTGGGTTAGGGAGGTGGTGGTTGCTGAAGCCCCATGCACGTTGCTGCTGAAGCCCAGTGTAGGATGGCTGGAGAGTAAGGGAAAGGGGAGTTGTGAAGAGAAGGAGATGTAAAGCCGCACCGCTGTGACCTAGCCCACGCTGGTGTCCGCTGTCCAACCCGTGCGAGATGCCCACCCGTATGACACAGGCACGGGAGCCGCCAAGACGTCACACTTTGACCGTTACAGACTGTAGCGAATAGCAATCCGCGGTGCTATGTAGCGGAGCGTAGAGTCGAGTCTCTTTCACTGTGTCCTCCTAGAACGAGAGTAAGCAACGACTGTTCAAGGTATCTCCCCCAAACTGGCGAGGTCACGCCTATTTATGCAGAGTGTGCCGTACCAAGGTCCATGCACCCTTCAATAGGACGCTCACCAACGCCTGAAACGCCCTACAACAGGCCCTGAGGCGGAGCCTCCTACATTACGCACGCGACAGACAAAGGTCCGTAGCACAACCGGTCACCCTACAACAGCCCTGTGCTATGCATGCGGTGCCCTACGAACACGCTCAGCCACGGGCCCCTCACGCCGCACCGCAGTATGCAGCAGGTATGCTAACAAAGGCGATAACCCACATGCTAAAGCCGACACCAAGGGCAGCTACCAGCCCACCCGCTGGTGCTCGCGTCCTGCAACACGCCGGGCCGTCCGGGTGAGAACAGTCGCATTTGCGTATGAACAGCGTTCAGGGAGTGTTGTGGGGATGCTTCCGCGCTAGTGGCGAGGCGCCCGCTCCGTTGCCGCCACATGAGGCCCTGTGCACTGTACCGTACGGCAGTGGTTCAGCTGCCAGCCATCTGACGTGCGCCTGTCGTACAAGGACATTTTGTTTCTGTTTTCCGCAGTAATTAACCTCTTCCCTTTGCTAAACTGCAGTTTACCGCGGCGTTGCTCACACAGTGAGGCACGCGCAGCAAGCTACCGCCGACCGCTCCACCACAACCGCCACACTTCTTATCAGCCTGGCTAAACCCAAAACAACCTCCCGTGTCACTTCAGCTACTAAAGACTGCTCGCCAGTCTCTTCACTCACCCACCCACCCCACCCTCCCACCCACCCACTCACACCCCCTACCCCACCATCCCACCCACCCACTCACACCCCCTACCCCACCATCCCACCCACCCTCACACCCCTGCCCCACCATCCCACCCAGCGCCTCCCCGCGCCCGCGTGCCGCACCACCACCCACCATCGCCTGAACGTTGCCCCACGGTCTGCATCCGGTCGCGCCGCCTCCCGTCTGCACCACCCGTGCGCCGCGCCGCCGCCGTGGGCACCGTGCCCCGGCCCCGCCCTCGGCCTCGCCCCCGGCGCCCTGCCCCTGCCCCTGCTGCTCCCCGCCTGCTGCCGCTGCCCGGCTCCGCCCGCGCCGTAATGCTTCCGCAGCCCGGCGGTGCACAGCCACGTGCCCTGCCACCGTGCAGGTCACCAGGGACACGGTCCTGCATGACAGGAAGGGCGCAAGTGACCGTGACACTGCGTGTCCTTGCATGTCCATGCGCCTCCCAAAGCCATGGCGGTATACACCCAAGTGATCTGTAACTGTACAGGTCGCTGAAGACACAATCCCGCCTGGTGTGGGCACAAAGGGCCAAATACCCCGCCACTGTGCAGGTCGCCATTCGCCAGGGACACCGACGGTCCGCAGGAACAAAGGGCTGCGGGTGCGGGGCGACAACACCATCGACATCCGTTACAGCTGCCCCACACCCCCGCGTGCTCACCCTGCGTGGTCCTGTTGTTGCACGAACCGCAGCCCAACCAGCTCGTTTTGGCTGGTGTCTGTACGGCCGGAGGTGGTGGCGGAGGCGGCGGAAGGACCTCGGCGCCGAGGGCGGGGAGTGGAGCACCCGCAGCGCCCGCCGGCACGTGCCGTTGCGATCAGGCAGTCACCTGTGGTGGTGGTGGTCAGGAGATGGTAATGGTGGTCACCGCGAAGCGGCAAAGAGGCGAACGGAAACAGTCAGGCTGTTGAGAGCGAGTTAGTGGTGGTGTAGAGGTCATGACGGTAGTTAGTGGAGGCCATGAGGGTGGTGCTGTTGGTAGTGCAGGGGTGTGGTTGGGGCGAACGGCGACGACGGGGCGTTGCACTTGTGTGGCTGCCTTTGCGCTCCGGGACAGGGAGGACAGCTCCGCGCGCATGTGCTTCTGTTGCATATCAAGCTGCGCAGGCAGCGATATTACCTGTGGACCAGTCGGGGCATTACAGCTGCATGCGGGTGATCCCGTGCTGCTTGTCCATTGTGCCCCTGCACGTGCACAAAATCTCCTTGTTCTGGTTCTCCCACCGCACTTGCTGCCATACCCTACGGAACGTAGCAGCAAGGTGCTTCAGGGCGTCTTGCTGAGTGGCCTGATCTGCATTGGGCTCAATGCTGCCCTGACGTACTGGCTGTGGCATTGCTGCCGCCGCTGCTGGACGGGTCCAAGCTGCATGAGAGTTGCAGCCCTGACTGTGATGGTGTCGAGGGTGATGGGCAGGGGCGCTGAGGGGTACTGGCCAGCCAAGGCGAGGCAGCAGCATTTCAATGACGGTGTCCCCTGACGGGATGTACTGCTTCTGGCTGATGGCTGTCCGGGCTGCTTTCAACCAGTCAGGGTGGATGTCACGGTGAAGGGCCTCCAGCTGCGCTGTGATGTCATGGCGATCACCAAAAGCGCCGGATGGACACCCACATGGGCGGGTCAAGGTACTGCCGCCTGACCAACTGTGTCCAAACAGTCCTTGCATCCCTGAGGACGTCTGCTATGCTGGTACTTGCTGTGCTTGGGTGCTGAAGCGCCTGCCGTGCGGCGTCGTACAGCTGAACCAGGTCCCCTATCGTCGTGAGGCGACGACAGTAGAAAAGGTTGAGGTGGTAGTGTTTGAGCCCAGGCCGGCGCTGGGGTGCACGTGCACCAGCGTTGGGCAGGAACGGGTTCCCCCACAGTGGAGTGCTGCAGCACCACGCCCCTGGGGTGAGGGGTGTTTCTGCAGCATCCACCATGGGCGGCAAGCTGCCGAACGCAAGCACCAGGCGCTGTAGCTCCGCTGGGAGCGCCATGGCTGCGTGGAACTGGCTGCCTGGCTGCCAGGGTGCTAGGGGCGGCAGGCTGGGTGTCGGAGGAGTAGGAGGTGGCGCGGGGCCTGCTGCCAGGGTGCTAGGCGTGCGCTGCCGCCGTCTGCCCATGCTATCTCTGAACGTGCGAAGGCGGCTGCCCACCTAACGCACCTGGCTGTGATGTGCTCGTCCAGGGGTAGCATACCAAAGCCGCCTGTGATGCGGTGGGGTGGCCAGGTAGCAGCTGCATGCGGGACTCCCATGGCATGGCGCTCTGTGTCGTCTGGTCAAGTAAGGCCACGGTCCGCAAGGCGAGCTGCGAGGCGTGTCCATTCGCTAAGGATGGGGCTGGGCGGCATGGCGCAGTGCTCCATGAGGTAGGTGGAGAGGTGGAGGCAGTACGCCCCTGCCGCTGTTGCCCGTCAAAAGGCGGACAGGTGAAACCGGGCTACTGATCTTCTGGAGGCGATGGCGAGTGTCATGGTCGTTTGCGGTCCAGTCTGGGGTGGTGGTGGCTGGTGGGTTGACGAAAGGCACGCCCAGGGACTTTACCGACTGCACGACCTTAAGCCCCGCCCACTGGAGCTGAGGCTGAGGGTTGGCGGGCTGGGCATGGGTGTGGTGGGCGGAGGTGCTGGCGCCAGCAGCGGTGCATGACAGCTGCGGGGGTGGGTGGAGGTTGGGGGATGGGGAGCGATGGGGGCGTTGGCAGCATCGTGAGCGGCAGAGGAAGTGGGGCTGAGGGGGCTGTGCCGCTTGGCTACCGGCGTCCAGGTGGGGAGGGGCGCGTTGGGGGATTAGCGCCCGATGGGTAGCAGCTCAGTCTTGTCCAGGTTAAGGCGTTGCCCAGACGCCTGCGCAAAGTGCGCATGTAACCCAGAAACGCCGGCAACTCCTCAGGGCCATTGAGTGGCACTGGAGGTGTCGTCAGCAAACTGAACAGCGGTGCAGGGGAGGTTCGGTGGGAAGGAGGTGGACGCCCACGTGGTGGTGCTTCAGCCAGCACAGAAGGGCCTGTCGCGACGAAGAGATACAGCAGGGTCATGTGTCATACTATGCTTTATATGCAGTACTCTGTGTCGCACCACGTTTCAATGACACATCGTCTGTGCCGATCGATGAGAAGGGTCCGTAGGTGTCCCCATGCATGCTAGCTAGCTTATGCCGGTGTGCCTATGGGTGCGGTATGATTGAGATGCAGTATATATGCCGTACCATGTTCCATACCACCGTATATTTGCCGTACTCAATGTCGTACCATCCTCCAACCTCATTCTTTTGCGGGTGGGTGTTATGGGCACCTAGTGCGCACCATGTCGGGTACATTTTATCTCTGACTGTACGAGCTTCACCGTCGTACTGTCTGATTTCGGCCGTACAATTCGCGATAGACTAGGCAGTTAGAATGAGATTCTAACCTCGCGACCTGGGCAGTAAGCAGGCGACCATGTACGTGGTTCCCAACATGTTCCGGGTGGGAGCGGAAAATACCATGGGCATGGTTGCGAACATGTTGGGTCTTACTTGTCGTGTTGCCGTCTTTTCAGCCATAATCTATCGTGTTGCCCTATACCAATGAATAGAGTCTTTCTAAGGCCCAATGCGGCTTAATGATTTGAACTCTGGGCAATATGGACAAGGCGGTTCGAAGTCAAAGTCGCGAAGTGCTGCGAGACCGTGTTACCACGCTAAACACCATGTCCTGGCGTGTTGCGGCCGTTCTATGAGTAGACAAGCGTGATCCATGGCCCTAATTGCACACATGGTGTCCCTTCGGCGCCTTGTGAAGTCCGCATCCCACTGTAACGGCGCCATGTTGCGGTGGCGCTACCAGTGCTATGCCCCAACTGACACTCCAAAGGCGTTCATATATGTTTATAGGGCGGTTTCACATCGGCCAACACGTTCGGCACTGGCTGGTAACGACATAACAGGCCTGGGGCTATCAGCGGGCTACCTTGGATGCTGCAGACGCCTGCACCGTGTTGTTGCGCTGGTCGGCTCACAGGCAGCCCGTGTTAGCGGTGCCAGGCCACGGAAAGCATTATCACAAAGTGATGTGGCGCGGCCAACACGCCAGGCGCGGGCTGACAGCTTGGTAACACGGGGACAGGGGATGAGGGGGCTCCCATAAGTGCAGCCTGGTGCAGCGTGCGGGCACCGTGCTGCTGCTGTTTCGCCCACAGGCTCCCGTGTTAACTGGTGCCTGGCCGCGACGAGAATAGTAAAGAAATGTTATGCTGCGGCCAACACGCCAAGCGCGGACTGACAGCTTGGCAACACGTGCACGGGCGGAAGGGAACTCCCGCTGGGTGAGGTAAGCCGCGGCACCGTGTTGCTGCTGTTTCGCCCGGCGCCCGTGTTGGCGGTGCGGGCCCCAATCGCAATGTGAAGGAGTGGTATACCGCAGCCAACACGCCAAGCACGGGCTGACAGCTTGCAACACGTGCACGTGGGGCGGGGGACTCCCCTGCTGGGTGAGGTAAGCCCGCGGCACCGTGTTGCTGCTGTTTCGCCCACAGGCGCCGTGTTGGCGGTGCGGGCCCCAATCGCGATGTGAAGGAGTGGTATATCGCAGCCAACACGCCAAGCACGGGCTGAC
Source organism: Chlamydomonas sp. KOR1 (assembly GCA_036984285.1). Classification (NCBI taxonomy): domain Eukaryota; kingdom Viridiplantae; phylum Chlorophyta; class Chlorophyceae; order Chlamydomonadales; family Chlamydomonadaceae; genus Chlamydomonas; species Chlamydomonas sp. KOR1. The sequence continues at coordinate 7,112 of BQMZ01000563.1, forward strand.
AGCTTGGCAACACGTGCACGGGCGGAAGGGGACTCCCCTGGGTGAGGTAAGCCAGCACCGTGTTGCTGCTGTTCGCCCACAGGCCCGTGTTGGCGGTGCGGGCCCCAATCGCAATGTGAAGGAGTGGTATACCGCAGCCAACACGCCAAGCACGGGCTGACAGCTTGGCAACACGTGCACGGGCGGAAGGGGACTCCTGCTGGGTGAGGTAAGCCAAGGCACCGTGTTGCTGCTGTTTCGCCCACAAGCCCGTGTTGGCGGTGCGGGCCCCAATAGCAATGTGAAGGGTGGTATACCGCAGCCAACACGCCAATCACGGGCTGACAGCTTGGCAACACGTGCACGGGCGGAAGGGGACTCCCCTGCTTGGTGAGGTAAGCCACAGCACCGTGTTGCTGCTGTTCCGCCCACAGGCGCCCGTGTTGGCGGTGCGGGCCCCAATCGCAATGTGAAGGAGTGGTATACCGCAGCCAACACGCCAAGCACGGGCTGACAGCTTGGCAACACGTGCACGGGCGGAAGGGGACTCCCCTGCTGGGTGAGGTAAGCGGCACCGTGTTGCTGCTGTTTCGCCCACAGGCCCGTGTTGGCGGTGCGGGCCCCAATAGCAATGTGAAGGAGTGGTATACCGCAGCCAACACGCCAATCACGGGCTGACAGCTTGGCAACACGTGCACGGGCGGAAGGGGGACTCCCCTGGGTGAGGTAAGCCATGGCACCGTGTTGCTGCTGTTCCCACAGGCGCCGTGTTGGCGGTGCGGGCCCCAAACAGCAATGTGAAGGAGTGGTATACCGCAGCCAACACGCCAAGCACGGGCTGACAGCTTGGCAACACGTGCACGGGCGGAAGGGGACTCCCCTGCTGGGTGAGGTAAGCCGACACCGTGTTGCTGCTGTTTCGCCCACGAAGCCGTGTTGGCGGTGCGGGCCCCAAACAGCAATGTGAAGGTGGTATATCGCAGCCAACACGCCAAGCACGGGCTGACAGCTTGGCAACACGTGCACGGGCGGAAGGGGACTCCCCTGCTGGGTGAGGTAAGCCGCGGCACCGTGTTGCTGCTGTTTCGCCCAAAGGCCCGTGTTGGCGGTGCGGGCCCCAATAGCGATGTGAAGGAGTGGTATACCGCAGCCAACACGCCAAGCACGGGCTGACAGCTTGCAACACGTGCACGGGCGGAAGGGGACTCCCCTGCTGGGTGAGGTAAGCCCGCGACACCGTGTTGCTGCTGTTTCGCCCACAGGCGCCCGTGTTGGCGGTGCCGGGCCCCAATCGCAATGTGAAGGTGTGGTATACCGCAGCCAACACGCCAAGCACGGGCTGACAGCTTGCAACACGTGCACGTGGGGCAGGGGACTCCCCTGCTGGGTGAGGTAAGCCGGCACCGTGTTGCTGCTGTTTCGCCCACAGGCGCCCGTGTTGGCGGTGCGGGCCCCAATAGCGATGTGAAGGTGGTATACCGCAGCCAACACGCCAAGCACGGGCTGACAGCGGCAACACGTGCACGTGGGGAAGGAACTCCCCGCTGGGTGAGGTAAGCCGCGGCACCGTGTTGCTGCTGTTTCGCCCACAGGCGCCCGTGTTGGCGGTGCGGGCCCCAATCGCAATGTGAAGGAGTGGTATATCGCAGCCAACACGCCAAGCACGGGCTGACAGCTTGGCAACACGTGCACGTGGGGCAGGGGACTCCCCTGCTGGGTGAGGTAAGCCGCGGCACCGTGTTGCTGCTGTTTCGCCCACAGGCGCCCGTGTTGGCGGTGCGGGCCCCAATAGCAATGTGAAGGAGTGGTATACCGCAGCCAACACGCCAAGCACGGGCTGACAGCTTGGCAACACGTGCACGTGGGGCAGGGGACTCCTGCTGGGTGAGGTAAGCCGCGCACAGTGTTGCTGCTGTTTCGCCCACAGGCGCCCGTGTTGGCGGTGCGGGCCCCAATAGCGATGTGAAGGAGTGGTATACCGCAGCCAACACGCCAAGCACGGGCTGACAGCTTGGCAACACGTGCACGGGCGGAAGGGGACTCCCCTGCTGGGTGAGGTAAGCCCGCGGCACCGTGTTGCTGCTGTTTCGCCCACAGGCGCCCGTGTTGGCGGTGCGGGCCCCAAACAGCAATGTGAAGGAGTGGTATACCGCAGCCAACACGCCAAGCACGGGCTGACAGCTTGGCAACACGTGCACGGGCGGAAGGGGGACTCCCCTGCTGGGTGAGGTAAGCCCGCGCACCGTGTTGCTGCTGTTTCGCCCAAAGCGCCCGTGTTGGCGGTGCGGGCCCCAATAGCGATGTGAAGGAGTGGTATACCGCAGCCAACACGCCAAGCACGGGCTGACAGCTTGGCAACACGTGCACGGGCGGAAGGGGACTCCCCTGCTGGGTGAGGTAAGCCCGCGGCACCGTGTTGCTGCTGTTTCGCCCACAGGCGCCCGTGTTGGCCTGTGCCGGGCCCCAAACAGCAATGTGAAGGAGTGGTATACCGCAGCCAACACGCCAAGCACGGGCTGACAGCTTGGCAACACGTGCACGGGTGGAAGGGGACTCCCCTGCTGGGTGAGGTAAGCCCGCGACACCGTGTTGCTGCTGTTTCGCCCACAAGCCCGTGTTGGCGGTGCGGGCCCCAATCGCAATGTGAAGGAGTGGTATACCGCAGCCAACACGCCAAGCACGGGCTGACAGCGGCAACACGTGCACGGGCGGAAGGGGACTCCCCTGCTGGGTGAGGTAAGCCGCGGCACCGTGTTGCTGCTGTTTCGCCCACAGGCGCCCGTGTTGGCGGTGCGGGCCCCAATAGCAATGTGAAGGAGTGGTATACCGCAGCCAACACGCCAAGCACGGGCTGACAGCTTGGCAACATGTGCACGTGGGGCAGGGGACTCCCCTGCTGGGTGAGGTAAGCCACGGCACCGTGTTGCTGCTGTTCCCCACAGGCGCCCGTGTTGGCGGTGCGGGCCCCAATCGCAATGTGAAGGAGTGGTATACCGCAGCCAACACGCCAAGCACGGGCTGACAGCTTGGCAACACGTGCACGCGCGGAAGGGGACTCCCCTGCTGGGTGAGGTAAGCCGCGGCACCGTGTTGCTGCTGTTTCGCCCACAGGCGCCCGTGTTGGCGGTGCGGGCCCCAAACAGCAATGTGAAGAGTGGTATACCGCAGCCAACACGCCAAGCACGGGCTGACAGCAGCAACACGTGCACGGGCGGAAGGGGACTCCTGCTGGGTGAGGTAAGCCCGCGGCACCGTGTTGCTGCTGTTTCGCCCACAAGCCCGTGTTGGCGGTGCGGGCCCCAATCGCAATGTGAAGGAGTGGTATACCGCAGCCAACACGCCAAGCACGGGCTGACAGCTTGGCAACACGTGCACGTGGGGCAGGGGACTCCCCTGCTGGGTGAGGTGCGGCACCGTGTTGCTGCTGTTTCGCCCACAGGCGCCCGTGTTGGCGGTGCGGGCCCCTAGCGATGTGAAGGAGTGGTATACCGCAGCCAACACGCCAAGCACGGGCTGACAGCTTGCAACACGTGCACGGGCGGAAGGGGACTCCCCTGCTGGGTGAGGTAAGCCCGCGGCACCGTGTTGCTGCTGTTTCGCCCACAGGCGCCCGTGTTGGCGGTGCGGGCCCCAATAGCAATGTGAAGGAGTGGTATACCGCAGCCAACACGCCAAGCACGGGCTGACAGCTTGGCAACACGTGCACGTGGGGCAGGGGACTCCTGCTGGGTGAGGTAAGCCCGCGACACCGTGTTGCTGCTGTTTCGCCCACAGGCGCCCGTGTTGGCGGTGCGGGCCCCAATAGCGATGTGAAGGAGTGGTATACCGCAGCCAACACGCCAAGCACGGGCTGACAGCTTGGCAACACGTGCACGGGCGGAAGGGGACTCCCCTGCTGGGTGAGGTAAGCCCGCGGCACCGTGTTGCTGCTGTTTCGCCCACAGCCCGTGTTGGCGGTGCGGGCCCCAATAGCGATGTGAAGGAGTGGTATACCGCAGCCAACACGCCAAGCACGGGCTGACAGCTTGGCAACACGTGCACGGGCGGAAGGGGACTCCTGCTGGGTGAGGTAAGCCACGGCACCGTGTTGCTGCTGTTTCGCCCACAGGCGCCGTGTTGGCGGTGCGGGCCCCAATAGCAATGTGAAGGAGTGGTATACCGCAGCCAACACGCCAAGCACGGGCTGACAGCTTGGCAACACGTGCACGTGGGCAGGGGACTCCCCTGCTGGGTGAGGTAAGCCCGCGACACCGTGTTGCTGTTTCGCCCACAGGCGCCCGTGTTGGCGGTGCGGGCCCCAATAGCGATGTGAAGGGTGGTATACCGCAGCCAACACGCCAAGCACGGGCTGACAGCGGCAACACGTGCACGGGCGGAAGGGGACTCCCCTGCTGGGTGAGGTAAGCCCGCGGCACCGTGTTGCTGCTGTTTCGCCCACAGGCCCGTGTTGGCGGTGCCGGGCCCCAATCGCAATGTGAAGGAGTGGTATACCGCAGCCAACACGCCAAGCACGGGCTGACAGCTTGGCAACACGTGCACGGGCGGAAGGGGACTCCCCTGCTGGGTGAGGTAAGCCCGCGGCACCGTGTTGCTGCTGTTTCGCCCACGAAGCCCGTGTTGGCGGTGCGGGCCCCAATAGCAATGTGAAGAGTGGTATACCGCAGCCAACACGCCAAGCACGGGCTGACAGCTTGGCAACACGTGCACGTGGGGAAGGGGACTCCTGCTGGGTGAGGTAAGCCGCGGCACCGTGTTGCTGCTGTTTCGCCCACAAGCGCCCGTGTTGGCGGTGCGGGCCCCAATCGCGATGTGAAGGAGTGGTATACCGCAGCCAACACGCCAAGCACGGGCTGACAGCGGCAACACGTGCACGGGCGGAAGGGGACTCCCCCTGGGTGAGAAGCCCGCGACACCGTGTTGCTGCTGTTTCGCCCACAGGCGCCGTGTTGGCGGTGCGGGCCCCAATCGCAATGTGAAGGAGTGGTATACCGCAGCCAACACGCCAAGCACGGGCTGACAGCTTGGCAACACGTGCACGGGCGGAAGGGGACTCCCCTGCTGGGTGAGGTAAGCCGCGGCACCGTGTTGCTGCTGTTTCGCCCACAGCGCCGTGTTGGCGGTGCGGGCCCCAATAGCAATGTGAAGGAGTGGTATACCGCAGCCAACACGCCAAGCACGGGCTGACAGCTTGGCAACACGTGCACGTGGGGCAGGGGACTCCTGCTGGGTGAGGTAAGCCGCGGCACCGTGTTGCTGCTGTTTCGCCACAGAAGCCCGTGTTGGCGGTGCGGGCCCCAATCGCGATGTGAAGGTGGTATACCGCAGCCAACACGCCAAGCACGGGCTGACAGCGGCAACACGTGCACGGGCGGAAGGGGACTCCCCTGCTGGGTGAGGTAAGCCCGCGGCACCGTGTTGCTGCTGTTTCGCCCACAGGCGCCCGTGTTGGCGGTGCGGGCCCCAATCGCAATGTGAAGGAGTGGTATACCGCAGCCAACACGCCAAGCACGGGCTGACAGCTTGCAACACGTGCACGGGGGAAGGGGACTCCCCTGCTGGGTGAGGTAAGCCCGCGGCACGTGTTGCTGCGCCCACAGGCGCCCGTGTTGGCGGTGCCGGGCCCCAATCGCAATGTGAAGGAGTGGTATACCGCAGCCAACACGCCAAGCACGGGCTGACAGCGGCAACACGTGCACGGGCGGAAGGACTCCCCTGCTGGGTGAGGTAAGCCGCGGCACCGTGTTGCTGCTGTTTCGCCCACGAAGCCCGTGTTGGCGGTGCGGGCCCCAATAGCGATGTGAAGGAGTGGTATACCGCAGCCAACACGCCAAGCACGGGCTGACAGCGGCAACACGTGCACGGGCGGAAGGGGACTCCTGCTGGGTGAGGTAAGCCCGCGGCACCGTGTTGCTGCTGTTAAGCCCACGGCCCGTGTTGGCGGTGCGGGCCCCAATAGCGATGTGAAGAGTGGTATACCGCAGCCAACACGCCAAGCACGGGCTGACAGCTTGGCAACACGTGCACGGGCGGAAGGGGACTCCTGCTGGGTGAGGTAAGCCCGCGGCACCGTGTTGCTGCTGTTTCGCCCACAGGCGCCGTGTTGGCGGTGCGGGGCCCCAATCGCAATGTGAAGGAGTGGTATACCGCAGCCAACACGCCAAGCACGGGCTGACAGCTTGGCAACACGTGCACGGGCGGACTCCTGCTGGGTGAGGTAAGCCCGCGGCACCGTGTTGCTGCTGTTTCGCCCACAGGCGCCGTGTTGGCGGTGCGGGCCCCAAAAGCGATGTGAAGGAGTGGTATACCGCAGCCAACACGCCAAGCACGGGCTGACAGCTTGGCAACACGTGCACGGGCGGAAGGGGACTCCCCTGCTGGGTGAGGTAAGCCCGCGGCACCGTGTTGCTGCTGTTTCGCCCACAGGCGCCCGTGTTGGCGGTGCGGGCCCCAATCGCAATGTGAAGAGTGGTATACCGCAGCCAACACGCCAAGCACGGGCTGACAGCTTGGCAACACGTGCACGGGCGGAAGGGGACTCCCCTGCTGGGTGAGGTAAGCCCGCGGCACCGTGTTGCTGCTGTTTCGCCCACAGGCGCCCGTGTTGGCGGTGCGGGCCCCAATCGCGATGTGAAGGAGTGGTATACCGCAGCCAACACGCCAAGCACGGGCTGACAGCAGCAACACGTGCACGGGCGGAAGGGGACTCCTGCTGGGTGAGGTAAGCCGCGACACCGTGTTGTTGCTGCTGTTTCGCCCACGGCGCCCGTGTTGGCGGTGCGGGCCCCAATAGCGATGTGAAGGAGTGGTATACCGCAGCCAACACGCCAAGCACGGGCTGACAGCTTGGCAACACGTGCACGCGCGGAAGGGGACTCCCCTGCTGGGTGAGGTAAGCCCGCGGCACCGTGTTGCTGCTGTTCGCCCACAGGCGCCCGTGTTGGCGGTGCGGGCCCCAATCGCAATGTGAAGGAGTGGTATACCGCAGCCAACACGCCAAGCACGGGCTGACAGCTTGGCAACACGTGCACGTGGGGCAGGGGACTCCTGCTGGGTGAGGTAAGCCACGGCACCGTGTTGCTGCCCACGAAGCCCGTGTTGGCGGTGCGGGCCCCAATCGCAATGTGAAGAGTGGTATACCGCAGCCAACACGCCAAGCACGGGCTGACAGCTTGCAACACGTGCACGGGCGGAAGGGGACTCCTGCTGGGTGAGGTAAGCCCGGCACCGTGTTGCTGCTGTTTCGCCCACAGGCCCGTGTTGGCGGTGCGGGCCCCAATAGCGATGTGAAGGAGTGGTATACCGCAGCCAACACGCCAAGCACGGGCTGACAGCTTGGCAACACGTGCACGGGCGGAAGGGGGACTCCCCTGCTGGGTGAGGTAAGCCACGGCACCGTGTTGCTGCTGTTTCGCCCACAGGCGCCCGTGTTGGCCGGTGCCGGGCCCCCAATAGCGATGTGAAGGTGGTATACCGCAGCCAACACGCCAAGCACGGGCTGACAGCGGCAACACGTGCACGCGCGGAAGGGGACTCCTGCTGGGTGAGGTAAGCCCGCGGCACCGTGTTGCTGCTGTTTCGCCCACAGGCGCCCGTGTTGGCGGTGCGGGCCCCAAACAGCAATGTGAAGGAGTGGTATACCGCAGCCAACACGCCAAGCACGGGCTGACAGCTTGGCAACACGTGCACGGGCGGAAGGGGACTCCTGCTGGGTGAGGTAAGCCGCGGCACCGTGTTGCTGCTGTTTCGCCCACAGGCGCCCGTGTTGGCGGTGCGGGCCCCAATAGCGATGTGAAGGAGTGGTATACCGCAGCCAACACGCCAAGCACGGGCTGACAGCTTGGCAACACGTGCACGGGCGGAAGGGGGACTCCCCTGCTGGGTGAGGTAAGCCGCGGCACCGTGTTGCTGCTGTTTCGCCCACAGGCGCCCGTGTTGGCGGTGCGGGCCCCAATCGCAATGTGAAGGAGTGGTATACCGCAGCCAACACGCCAAGCACGGGCTGACAGCTTGGCAACACGTGCACGTGGGCCAGGGGACTCCCCTGCTGGGTGAGGTAAGCCCGCGGCACCGTGTTGCTGCTGTTTCGCCCACAGGCGCCCGTGTTGGCGGTGCGGGCCCCAATCGCAATGTGAAGGAGTGGTATACCGCAGCCAACACGCCAAGCACGGGCTGACAGCTTGGCAACACGTGCACGTGGGCCAGGGGACTCCCCTGCTGGGTGAGGTAAGCCCGCACCGTGTTGTTGCTGCTGTTTCGCCCACAGGCGCCCGTGTTGGCGGTGCGGGCCCCCAATCGCAATGTGAAGGTGGTATACCGCAGCCAACACGCCAAGCACGGGCTGACAGCTTGGCAACACGTGCACGTGGGCAGGGGACTCCTGCTGGGTGAGGTAAGCCGCGGCACCGTGTTGCTGCTGTTTCGCCCACGAAGCCCGTGTTGGCGGTGCGGGCCCCAATCGCAATGTGAAGGAGTGGTATACCGCAGCCAACACGCCAAGCACGGGCTGACAGCTTGCAACACGTGCACGGGCGGAAGGGGACTCCCCTGCTGGGTGAGGTAAGCCCGCGGCACCGTGTTGCTGCTGTTTCGCCGGCGCCCGTGTTGGCGGTGCGGGCCCCAATCGCAATGTGAAGGAGTGGTATACCGCAGCCAACACGCCAAGCACGGGCTGACAGCAGCAAACACGTGCACGGGCGGAAGGGGACTCCCCTGCTGGGTGAGGTAAGCCGCGGCACCGTGTTGCTGCTGTTTCGCCCACAGGCGCCGTGTTGGCGGTGCGGGCCCCAATCGCGATGTGAAGGAGTGGTATACCGCAGCCAACACGCCAAGCACGGGCTGACAGCAGCAACACGTGCACGGGCGGAAGGGGACTCCTGCTGGGTGAGGTAAGCCGCGGCACCGTGTTGCTGCTGTTTCGCCCACAGGCGTGTTGGCGGTGCGGGCCCCAATAGCGATGTGAAGGAGTGGTATACCGCAGCCAACACGCCAAGCACGGGCTGACAGCTTGGCAACACGTGCACGCGCGGAAGGGGACTCCCCTGCTGGGTGAGGTAAGCCCGCGGCACCGTGTTGCTGCTGTTTCGCCCACAGGCGCCCGTGTTGGCGGTGCGGGCCCCAATCGCAATGTGAAGGTGGTATACCGCAGCCAACACGCCAAGCACGGGCTGACAGCTTGGCAACACGTGCACGGGGGAAGGGGACTCCCCTGCTGGGTGAGGTAAGCCACGGCACCGTGCTGCTGTTCGCCCACAGGCGCCCGTGTTGGCGGTGCGGGCCCCAATCGCAATGTGAAGGAGTGGTATACCGCAGCCAACACGCCAAGCACGGGCTGACAGCTTGGCAACACGTGCACGGGCGGAAGGGGACTCCCCTGCTGGGTGAGGTAAGCCGCGGCACCGTGTTGCTGCTGTTTCGCCCACAAGCCCGTGTTGGCGGTGCGGGCCCCAATAGCGATGTGAAGGAGTGGTATACCGCAGCCAACACGCCAAGCACGGGCTGACAGCAGCAACACGTGCACGGGCGGAAGGGGACTCCCTGCTGGGTGAGGTAAGCCACGGCACCGTGTTGCTGCTGTTTCGCCCACAGGCGCCCGTGTTGGCGGTGCGGGCCCCAATAGCGATGTGAAGGTGGTATACCGCAGCCAACACGCCAAGCACGGGCTGACAGCTTGGCAACACGTGCACGGGCGGAAGGGGGACTCCTGCTGGGTGAGGTAAGCCCGCGGCACCGTGTTGCTGCTGTTTCGCCCACAGGCGCCGGTGTTGGCGGTGCGGGCCCCAAACAGCAATGTGAAGGAGTGGTATACCGCAGCCAACACGCCAAGCACGGGCTGACAGCTTGGCAACACGTGCACGGGCGGAAGGACTCCCCTGCTGGGTGAGGTAAGCCGCGGCACCGTGTTGCTGCTGTTTCGCCCACAGGCGCGTGTTGGCGGTGCGGGCCCCAATAGCGATGTGAAGGAGTGGTATACCGCAGCCAACACGCCAAGCACGGGCTGACAGCTTGGCAACACGTGCACGGGCGGAAGGGGACTCCCCTGCTGGGTGAGGTAAGCCGCGGCACCGTGTTGCTGCTGTTTCGCCCACAGGCGCCCGTGTTGGCGGTGCGGGCCCCAATCGCAATGTGAAGGAGTGGTATACCGCAGCCAACACGCCAAGCACGGGCTGACAGCTTGCAACACGTGCACGTGGGCCAGGGGACTCCCCTGCTGGGTGAGGTAAGCCGCGGCACCGTGTTGCTGCTGTTTCGCCCACAGGCGCCGTGTTGGCGGTGCGGGCCCCAATCGCAATGTGAAGGAGTGGTATACCGCAGCCAACACGCCAAGCACGGGCTGACAGCGGCAACACGTGCACGGGGGAAGGGGACTCCCCTGCTGGGTGAGGTAACCGCGACCGTGTTGCTGCTGTTTCGCCCACAAGCGCCCGTGTTGGCGGTGCGGGCCCCAATCGTGAAGTGGTATACCGCAGCCAACACGCCAAGCACGGGCTGACAGCTTGCAACACGTGCACGGGGAAAGGGGACTCCCCTGCTGGGTGAGGTAAGCCCGGCACCGTGTTGCTGCTGTTTCGCCCACAGGCGTGTTGGCGGTGCGGGCCCCAATCGCAATGTGAAGGAGTGGTATACCGCAGCCAACACGCCAAGCACGGGCTGACAGCGGCAACACGTGCACGGGCGGAAGGGGACTCCCCTGCTGGGTGAGGTAAGCCGCGGCACCCGTGTTGCTGCTGTTTCGCCCACAGGCGCCCGTGTTGGCGGTGCCGGGCCCCAATCGCGATGTGAAGGTGGTATACCGCAGCCAACACGCCAAGCACGGGCTGACAGCAGCAACACGTGCACGGGCGGAAGGGGACTCCCCTGCTGGGTGAGGTAAGCCCGCGGCACCGTGTTGCTGCTGTTCGCCCACAGGCCCGTGTTGGCGGTGCGGGCCCCAATAGCGATGTGAAGGAGTGGTATACCGCAGCCAACACGCCAAGCACGGGCTGACAGCGGCAACACGTGCACGGCGGGCGGGGACTCCCCTGCTGGGTGAGGTAAGCCCGCGGCACCGTGTTGCTGCTGTTTCGCCCACAGGCGCCCGTGTTGGCGGTGCGGGCCCCAATCGCAATGTGAAGGGTGGTATACCGCAGCCAACACGCCAAGCACGGGCTGACAGCTTGGCAACACGTGCACGGGCGGAAGGGGGACTCCTGCTGGGTGAGGTAAGCCGCACACGTGTTGCTGCTGTTTCGCCCACGAAGCCCGTGTTGGCGGTGCGGGCCCCAATCGCAATGTGAAGAGTGGTATACCGCAGCCAACACGCCAAGCACGGGCTGACAGCTTGGCAACACGTGCACGTGGGCAGGGGACTCCTGCTGGGTGAGGTAAGCCGCGGCACCGTGTTGCTGCTGTTTAAGCCCACAGGCCCGTGTTGGCGGTGCGGGCCCCAATCGCAATGTGAAGGAGTGGTATACCGCAGCCAACACGCCAAGCACGGGCTGACAGCTTGGCAACACGTGCACGGGCGGAAGGGGACTCCCCTGCTGGGTGAGGTAAGCGGCACCGTGTTGCTGCTGTTTCGCCCACAGGCGCCCGTGTTGGCGGTGCGGGCCCCAATAGCGAAGGGTGGTATACCGCAGCCAACACGCCAAGCACGGGCTGACAGCTTGGCAACACGTGCACGGGCGGAAGGGGACTCCCCTGCTGGGTGAGGTAAGCCCGCGACACCGTGTTGCTGCTGTTTCGCCCACAGGCGCCCGTGTTGGCGGTGCGGGCCCCAATCGCAATGTGAAGGAGTGGTATACCGCAGCCAACACGCCAAGCACGGGCTGACAGCTTGGCAACACGTGCACGGGCGGAAGGGGACTCCCCTGCTGGGTGAGGTAAGCCGCGGCACCGTGTTGCTGCTGTTTCGCCCACAGGCGCCGTGTTGGCGGTGCGGGCCCCCAATCGCAATGAAGGAGTGGTATACCGCAGCCAACACGCCAAGCACGGGCTGACAGCGGCAACACGTGCACGGGCGGAAGGGGACTCCCCTGCTGGGTGAGGTAAGCCGCGGCACCGTGTTGCTGCTGTTTCGCCCACAGG
>BQMZ01000564.1:0-17143 GCA_036984285.1 Chlamydomonas sp. KOR1
GGTCACCCTACAACAGCCCTGTGCTATGCATGCGGTGCCCTACGAACACGCTCAGCCACGGCCCCTCTACGCCGCACCGCAGTATGCAGCAGGTATGCTAACAAAGGCGATAACCCACATGCTAAAGCCGACACCAAGGGCAGCTACCAGCCCACCCGCTGGTGTCAAGGCCCTGCAACACGGGCCGCCCGGTGAGAACAGTCGCGATTTGCGATGAACAGCGTTCAGGGGAGTGTTGTGGGGATGTTTCACGCCAGTGGCGCAGGACGCCCGCCCGTTGCCGCCACATGAGGCCCTGTGCACTGTACCGTACGGCAGTGGTTCAGCTGCCAGCCATCTGACGTGCGCCTGTCGTACAAGCGACATTTTGTTTCTGTTTTCCGCAGTATTAACCTCTTCCCTTGCTAAACTGTCAGTTTACACGCCGCTGCTGCTCACACAGTGAGGCAATCGAGCAAGCTACCCCGCCGACCGCCTACCACAACCGCCACACTCTTCTCATCAGCCTGGCTAAACCCAAAACAACCCCGTGTCACTTCAGCTACTAAAGACCGCTCACGTCTTCATCACCCACCCACCCACCCTCCCCACCCACCCACTCTCACACACCCCTACCCCACCATCCCACCCACCCACTACACACCCCCTACCCCACCATCCCACCCACCCACTCACACCCCTGCCCCACCATCCCACCCAGCGCCTCCCCGCGCCTGTGCCGCACCACCACCCACCATCGCCTGAACGCTGCTCCACGAACCGCGCCGCTTCTCCCCACGTCGCGGTGATTTCACCGCGGCGCCGCCGCCATGGCCAGAAAGGCACCGCCCACCGGGCCCCGCCTCTCGGCCTGCCCCGGCGCCCTGCCCCTGCCCCTGCTGCCCCCTGCTGCCGCTGGGTTCGGCTCCGCCCACGCCAGAATGCTTCCCGCAGCCCGCAGCGTGCACAGCCACGTGCCCTGCCACCGCAGGTCACCAGGGACACGGTCCTGCATGACAGGAAGGGCGCAGTGACCGTGACACTGCGTGTCCTTGCATGTCCATGCGCCCCAAAGCCCGAGGCATACACCCGTGATCTGTAACTGTACAGGTCGCTGAAGACACAATCCCGCCTGGTGTGGGCAATGCGCGCCAAATACCCCGCCACTGTGCAGGTCGCCATTCGCCAGGGACACCGACGGTCCCGCGAGGGAACAAGGGTGCGGGTGCAGGGACGAACAACACCATCGACATCCGGCATAGCTGCCCCACACCCCCGCGTGCTCACCCTGCGTGGTCCTGTTGTTGCACGAACCGCAGCCCAACCAGCTCGTTTTGGCTGGTGTCTGTACGGCCGGAGGTGTGGCGGCGGGCGGCGCGAAGCGATCCTTACCGCGCCCGAGGTCGGGAGTGGAGCACCACGCCGCCGCACGCGCTGCTGCGATCAGGCAGTCACCTGTGGTGGTGGTGGTCAGGGGAGATGGTAATGGTGGTCACCGCGGCGGCAAAGAGGCGAACGGAAACAGTCAGGCTGTTGAGAGCGAGTTAGTGGTGGTGTAGAGTCGCGACGGTAGTTAGTGGAGGCCATGAGGGTGGTGCTGTTGGTAGTGCAGGGGTGTGGTTGGGGCGAACGGCGACGACGGGCGTTGCACTTGTGTGGCTGCCTTTGCGCCCGGGACAGGGAGGACAGCTCCGCGCGCATGTGTTTGTTGCATATCAAGCTGCGCTTAGGCAGCCATATTACCTGTGGACCAGTCGGGGCATTACAGCTGCATGGTGATCCGCGCTGCTTGTCCATTGTGCCCCTGCACGTGCACAAAATCTCCTTGTTCTGGTTCTCCCACCGCTTGCTGCCATACCCTGGGAACGTAGCAGCAAGGTGCTTCAGGGCGTCTTGCTGAGTGGCCTGATCTGCATTGGGCTCCAATGCTGCCCTGACGTACTGGCTGTGGCATTGCTGCCGCCGCTGCTGGACGGGTCCAAGCTGCATGAGAGTTGCAGCCCTGACTGTGATGGTGTCGAGGGTGATGGGCAGGGGCGCTGAGGGGTACTGGCCAGCCAAGGCGAGGCAGCAGCATTTCGCAATGACGGTGTCCTGACGGATGTACTGCTTCTGGCTGATGGCTGTCCGGGCTGCTTTCAACCAGTCAGGTGGATGTCACGGTGAAGGGCCTCCAGCTGCGCTTGTGATGTCATGGCGATCACCAAAAGCGCCGGATGGACACCCACATGGGCGGGTCAAGGTACTGCCGCCTGACCAACTGTGTCCAAACAGTCCTTGCATCCCTGAGGACGTCTGCTATGCTGGTACTTGCTGTGCGCTGGGTGCTGAACGCCTGCCGCACGGGCGCCGACAGCTGAACCAGGTCCCCTATCGTCGTGAGGCGACGACAGTAGAAAAGGTTGAGGTGGTAGTGTTTGAGCCCAGGCCGGCGCTGGGTGCACGTGCACCAGCGCGTTGGGCAGGAATTCCCCACAGTGGAGTGCTGCAGCACCACGCCCCTGGGTGAGGGTGTTTCTGCAGCATCCACCATGGCGGCAAGCTGCCGAACGCAAGCACCAGGCGCTGTAGCCTGCTGGGAGCGCCATGGCTGCGTGGAACTGGCTGCCTGGCTGCCAGGGTGCTAGCGGCAGGCTGTGTCGGAGGAGTAGGAGGTGACGCAGGGCCTGCTGCCAGGGTGCTATGCGCTGCCGCCGTCTGCCCATGCTATCTCTGAACGTGCGAAGGCGGCTGCCCACCTAACGCACCTGGCTGTGATGTGCTCGTCCAGGGTAGCATACCAAAGCCGCCTGTGATGGCGGTGGGGTGGCCAGGTAGCAGCTGCGCCCAGGACCATGGCATGGCGCTCTGTGTCGCCTGGGTCCGGTAAGGCCACGGTCCGCAAGGCGAGCTGCGAGGCGTGTCCATTCGCTAAGGATGGGCTGGGCGGCATGGCGCAGTGCTCCATGAGGTAGGTGGAGAGGTGGAGGCAGTACGCCCCTGCCGCTGTTGCCCGTCCAAAGGCGGACAGGTGAAACCGGCGGCTGATCTTCTGGAGGCGATGGCGAGTGTCATGGTCGTTTGCGGTCCAGTCTGGGGTGGTGGTGGCTGGTGGGTTGACGAAAGGCACGCCCAGGGACTTTACCGACTGCACGATCTTAAGCCCCGCCCACTGGAGCTGAGGCTGAGGGTTGGCGGGCTGGGCATGGGTGTGGTGGGCGGAGGTGCTGGCGCCAGCAGCGGTGCATGACAGCTGCGGGGGTGGGTGGAGGTGGGGGATGGGGAGCGATGGGGCGTTGGCAGCATCGTGAGCGGCAGAGGGAAGTGGGGCTGAGGGGCTGTGCCGCTTGGCTACCGGCGTCCAGGTGGGGAGGGGCGCGTTGGGGATTAGCTACCGATGGGTAGCAGCTCAGTCTTGTCCAGGTTAAGGCGTTGCCCAGACGCCTGCGCAAAAGTGCGCATGTAACCCAGAAACGCCGGCAACTCCTCAGGGCCATTGAGTGGCACTGGAGGTGTCGTCAGCAAACCTGAACCGCTGCAGGGGAGGGTTCGGTGGGAAGGAGGTGGACGCCCACGTGGTGGTGCTTCAGCCAGCACAGAAGGGCCCTGCGCACGAAGAGATACAGCAGGGTCATGTGTCATACTATGCTTTATATGCAGTACTCTGTGTCGCACCACGTTTCAATGACACATCGCCTGTGCCGAGCGCGGCGAGAAGGGTCCCGTAGGTGTCCCCATGCATGCTAGCTAGCTTATGCCCGTGTGCTCTATGGGTGCGGTATGATTGAGATGCAGTATATATGCCGTACCATGTTCCATACCACCGTATATTTGCCGTACTCAATGTCGTACCATCCTCCAACCTCATTCTTTTGCGGGTGGGTGTTATGGGCACCTATAATGCGCACCATGTAACGCAGCCGCATTTTACGCCAAGCACGGCTGACGAGCTTTCACCGTCGTACTGTCTGATTTCGGCCGTACATTCGCGATAGACTAGGCAGTTAGAATATGAGATTCTAACCTCGCGACCTGGGCAGTAAGCGAGCCGACCATGTACGTGGTTCCCAACATGTTCCGGGTGGGAGCGGAAAATACCATGGGCATGGTTGCGAACATGTTGGGTCTTACTTGTCGTGTTGCCGTCTTTTCAGCCATAATCTATCGTGTTGCCCTATACCAATGAATAGAGGGCTCTTTCTAAGGCCCAATGCGCTTAATGATTTGAACTCTGGGCGCAATATGGACAAGGCCGGTTCGAAGTCAAAGTCGCGAAGTGCTCGAGACCGTGTTACCACGCTAAACACCATGTCCTGGCGTGTTGCGGCCGTTCTATGAGTAGACAAGCGTGATCCATGGCCCTAATTGCACATTGCACACATCGCAGTGTCCCTTTCACAAGACGCTGAAGTCCGCATGATCCTTGTAACGGCGCCATGTTGTGGCGCTTACCAGTGCTATGCCCCAACTGACACTCCAAAGGCGTTCATATATGTTTATAGGGCGGTTTCACATCGGCCAACACGTTCGGCACTGGCTGGTAACGACATAACAGGCCTGGGGCTATCAGCGGGCTACCTTGATGCTGCAGACGCCTGCACCCGTTTGCCGCTGGTCGGCTCACAGGCAGCCGCGTGTTAGCGGGTGCCAGGCCACGGAGAGCATTATCACAAAGTGATGTGGCGCGGCCAACACGCCAGGCGCGGGCTGACAGCTTGGTAACACGGGGACAGGGATGCTGGGGGCAGCCTCCGCTGGTGCAGCGTGGCAGGGCACCGTGTTGCCGCTGTTTCGCCCACAGGCTCCCGTGTTAACTGGTGCCTGGCCGCGACGAGAATAGTAAAGAAATGTTATGCTGCGGCCAACACGCCAAGCGCGGACTGACAGCTTGGCAAACACGGCGAAGGGGAACTCCCCGCTGGGTGAGGTAAGCCACGCACCGTGTTGCTGCTGTTTCGCCCACAGGCGCTCGTGTTACGGTGCCGGCCCCCAATCGCAATGTGAAGGAGTGGTATACCGCAGCCAACACGCCAAGCACGGGCTGACAGCTTGGCAACACGTGCACGTGGGGCAGGGGGACTCCCCTGCTGGGTGAGGTAAGCCACGGCACCGTGTTGCTGCTGTTTCGCCCACAGGCAGCCGCGGTGTTGGCCGTGCCGGCCCCCAATCGCGATGTGAAGGAGTGGTATATCGCAGCCAACACGCCAAGCACGGGCTGACAGCTTGGCAACACGTGCACGGGCGGAAGGGGACCCCTGCTGGGTGAGGTAAGCCACAGCACCGTGTTGCTGCTGTTCCGCCCACAGGCTCGTTGCCGGTGCCGGGCCCCAATCGCAATGTGAAGGAGTGGTATACCGCAGCCAACACGCCAAGCACGGGCTGACAGCTTGGCAACACGTGCACGGGCGGAAGGGGGACTCCCCTGCTGGGTGAAGGCACCGTGTTGCTGCTGTTTCGCCCACAGGCCGGTTGGCGGTGCCGCCCCAATAGCAATGTGAAGGAGTGGTATACCGCAGCCAACACGCCAATCACGGGCTGACAGCTTGGCAACACGTGCACGGGCGGAAGGGGGACTCCCCTGCTTGGTGAGGTAAGCCACAGCACCGTGTTGCTGCTGTTCCGCCCACAGGCGCCGTTGTTGGGTGCCGGGCCCCAATCGCAATGTGAAGGAGTGGTATACCGCAGCCAACACGCCAAGCACGGGCTGACAGCTTGGCAACACGTGCACGGGCGGAAGGGGACTCCCCTGCTGGGTGAGGTAAGCCCACGCACCGTGTTGCTGCTGTTTCGCCCACAGGCGCCCGTGTTGGCCGGTGCCGGGCCCCCAATAGCAATACGAAGGAGTGGTATACCGCAGCCAACACGCCAATCACGGGCTGACAGCTTGGCAACACGTGCACGGGCGGAAGGGGGACTCCCCTGGGTGAGGTAAGCCATGGCACCGTGTTGCTGCTGTTCCGCCCACAGGCGCCCGTGTTGACCGGTGCCGGGCCCCAAACAGCAATGTGAAGGAGTGGTATACCGCAGCCAACACGCCAAGCACGGGCTGACAGCTTGGCAACACGTGCACGGGCGGAAGGGGGACTCCCCTGCTGGGTGAGGTAAGCCACGCACCGTGTTGCTGCTGTTTCGCCCACAGAAGCTCGTGTTGGCGGTGCGGGCCCCAAACAGCAATGTGAAGGAGTGGTATATCGCAGCCAACACGCCAAGCACGGGCTGACAGCTTGGCAACACGTGCACGGGCGGAAGGGGACCCCTGCTGGGTGAGGTAAGCCACGGCACCGTGTTGCTGCTGTGCCCGCCCAAAGGCTCGTTGGCGGTGCCGGGCCCCCAATAGCGATGTGAAGGAGTGGTATACCGCAGCCAACACGCCAAGCACGGGCTGACAGCTTGGCAACACGTGCACGGAAGGGGACTCCCCTGCTGGGTGAGTAAGCCACGGCACCGTTGCTGCTGTTTCGCCCACAGGCGCCCGTGTTGGCCGGTGCCGGGCCCCAATCGCAATGTGAAGGAGTGGTATACCGCAGCCAACACGCCAAGCACGGGCTGACAGCTTGGCAACACGTGCACGTGGGGCAGGGGACTCCCCTGCTGGGTGAGGTAAGCCACGCACCGTGTTGCTGCTGTTTCGCCCACAGGCGCCCGCGTGTTGCCGGTGCGCCGGCCCCCAATAGCGATGTGAAGGAGTGGTATACCGCAGCCAACACGCCAAGCACGGGCTGACAGCTTGGCAACACGTGCACGTGGGAAGGGGAACTCCCTGCTGGGTGAGGTAAGCCACGGCAACCGTTGCTGTTTCGCCCACAGGCCCGCGGTTGGCGGTGCCGGGCCCCAATCGCAATGTGAAGGAGTGGTATATCGCAGCCAACACGCCAAGCACGGGCTGACAGCTTGGCAACACGTGCACGTGGGCAGGGGACTCCCTGCTGGGTGAGGTAAGCCACGGCACCGTTGCTGCTGTTTCGCCCACAGGCGCTCGTGTTGCCGGTGCCGGCCCCCAATAGCAATGTGAAGGAGTGGTATACCGAAGCCAACACGCCAAGCACGGGCTGACAGCTTGGCAACACGTGCACGTGGGGCAGGGGACCTGGGTGAGGTAAGCCACGGCACAGTGTTGCTGCTGTTTCGCCCACAGGCTCGCGGTTGGCGTGCGCCCCCCAATAGCGATGTGAAGGAGTGGTATACCGCAGCCAACACGCCAAGCACGGGCTGACAGCTTGGCAACACGTGCACGGGCGGAAGGGGACTCCCCTGCTGGGTGAGGTAAGCCACCGCGGCACCGGTTGCTGCTGTTTCGCCCACAGGCGCCCGTGGTTGGCCGTGCCGGGCCCCAAACAGCAATGTGAAGGAGTGGTATACCGCAGCCAACACGCCAAGCACGGGCTGACAGCTTGGCAACACGTGCACGGGCGGAAGGGGACTCTGCTGGGTGAGGTAAGCCACGGCACCGTTGCTGCTGTTTCGCCCAAAGGCGCCCGGTTGGCCGGTGCCGGGCCCCCAATAGCGATGTGAAGAGTGGTATACCGCAGCCAACACGCCAAGCACGGGCTGACAGCTTGGCAACACGTGCACGGGCGGAAGGGGACTCTGTTTGTGAGGTAAGCCACGGCACCGTTGTTGCTGCTGTTTCGCCCACAGGCGCCCGTGTTGGCCTGTGCCGGGCCCCAAACAGCAATGTGAAGGAGTGGTATACCGCAGCCAACACGCCAAGCACGGGCTGACAGCTTGGCAACACGTGCACGGGTGGAAGGGGACTCCCCTGCTGGGTGAGGTAAGCCACGCACCGTTGCTGCTGTTTCGCCCACAGGCGCCTCGTGTTGGCCGGGTGCCGGGCCCCAATCGCAATGTGAAGGAGTGGTATACCGCAGCCAACACGCCAAGCACGGGCTGACAGCTTGGCAACACGTGCACGGGCGGAAGGGGACTCCCCTGCTGGGTGAGGTAAGCCACGGCACCGTTGCTGCTGTTTCGCCCACAGGCTCGCGGTTGGCGGGTGCGGGCCCCCAATAGCAATGTGAAGGAGTGGTATACTGCAGCCAACACGCCAAGCACGGGCTGACAGCTTGGCAACATGCACGTGGGGCAGGGGACTCCCCTGCTGGGTGAGGTAAGCCACGGCACCGTGTTGCTGCTGCGCCCACAGGCGCCGTGTTACCGGTGCCGGGCCCCCAATCGCAATGTGAAGGAGTGGTATACCGCAGCCAACACGCCAAGCACGGGCTGACAGCTTGGCAACACGTGCACGCGCGGAAGGGGACTCCTTGGTGAGGTAAGCCACGCACCGCGTTGCTGCTGTTTCGCCCACAGGCGCCCGCGGTTGGCCGTGCCGGCCCCAAACAGCAATGTGAAGGAGTGGTATACCGCAGCCAACACGCCAAGCACGGGCTGACAGCTTGGCAACACGTGCACGGGCGGAAGGGGACTCCCTGCTGGGTGAGGTAAGCCACGCACCGTGTTGCTGCTGTTTCGCCCACAGGCCCGCGGTTATGGGTGCCGGCCCCCAATCGCAATGTGAAGGAGTGGTATACCGCAGCCAACACGCCAAGCACGGGCTGACAGCTTGGCAACACGTGCACGTGGGGAAGGGGACTCCCCTGCTGGGTGAGGTAAGCCACGGCACCGTTGCTGCTGTTTCGCCCACAGGCGCCCGTGTTGGCGTGCCGGCCCCAATAGCGATGTGAAGGAGTGGTATACCGCAGCCAACACGCCAAGCACGGGCTGACAGCTTGGCAACACGTGCACGGGCGGAAGGGGACTCCCCTGCTGGGTGAGGTAAGCCACGGCACCGCAGTTGCTGCTGTTCGCCCACAGGCGCCCGTGTTTGGCGGTGCCGGCCCCCAATAGCAATGTGAAGGAGTGGTATACTGAAGCCAACACGCCAAGCACGGGCTGACAGCTTGGCAACACGTGCACGTGGGCAGGGGACTCCCCTGCTGGGTGAGGTAAGCCACGCACCGTGTTGCTGCTGTTTCGCCCACAGGCTCGCGGTTGGCGTGCCGGCCCCCAATAGCGATGTGAAGGAGTGGTATACCGCAGCCAACACGCCAAGCACGGGCTGACAGCTTGGCAACACGTGCACGGGCGGAAGGGGACTCCCCTGCTGGGTGAGGTAAGCCACGCACCGTTGTTGCTGCTGTTTCGCCCACGGGCTACCGTGGCCGGGTGCCGGGCCCCCAATAGCGATGTGAAGGAGTGGTATACCGCAGCCAACACGCCAAGCACGGGCTGACAGCTTGGCAACACGTGCACGGCGGAAGGGGACTCCTGCTGGGTGAGGTAAGCCACGGCACCGTGTTGCTGCTGTTTCGCCCACAGGCGCCCGTGTTGGCCGTGCCGGCCCCCAATAGCAATGTGAAGGAGTGGTATACTGAAGCCAACACGCCAAGCACGGGCTGACAGCTTGGCAACACGTGCACGTGGGGCAGGGGACTCCCCTGCTGTGAGGTAAGCCACGCACCGCAGCCGTTGCTACTGCCGCCCACAGGCCCGCGGTTGGCGGTGCCGGGCCCCAATAGCGATGTGAAGGAGTGGTATACCGCAGCCAACACGCCAAGCACGGGCTGACAGCTTGGCAACACGTGCACGGGCGGAAGGGGACTCCCTGCTGGGTGAGGTAAGCCACGCACCGTTGCTGCTGTTTCGCCCACAGGCGCGCGTGTTGGCCGGTGCCGGCCCCCAATCGCAATGTGAAGGAGTGGTATACCGCAGCCAACACGCCAATCACGGGCTGACAGCTTGGCAACACGTGCACGGGCGGAAGGGGACTCCCCGTTGGTGAGGTAAGCCACGGCACCGTTGCTGCTGTTTCGCCCACAGGCGCTCGTTGGCGGGTGCCGGGCCCCAATACAATGTGAAGGAGTGGTATACTGCAGCCAACACGCCAAGCACGGGCTGACAGCTTGGCAACACGTGCACGTGGGGCAGGGGACTCCCTGCTGGGTGAGGTAAGCCACGGCACCGTTGCTGCTGTTTCGCCCACAGGCTCGCGGTTGGCGGGTGCCGGGCCCCAATCGCGATGTGAAGGAGTGGTATACCGCAGCCAACACGCCAAGCACGGGCTGACAGCTTGGCAACACGTGCACGGGCGGAAGGGGACTCCCTGCTTGGTGAGGTAAGCCACGGCACCGGTTGCTTGCTGCTGTTTCGCCCACAGGCGCTCGCGGTTGGCGGTGCCGGGCCCCAATCGCAATGTGAAGGAGTGGTATACCGCAGCCAACACGCCAATCACGGGCTGACAGCTTGGCAACACGTGCACGGGCGGAAGGGGACTGCTGGGTGAGGTAAGCCACGCACCGTTGCTGCTGTTTCGCCCACAGGCGCCCGCGGTTACCGGGTGCCGGCCCCAATAGCAATGTGAAGGAGTGGTATACCGCAGCCAACACGCCAAGCACGGGCTGACAGCTTGGCAACACGTGCACGTGGGGCAGGGGGACTCCCCTGCTGGGTGAGGTAAGCCACGGCACCGTTGCTGCTGTTTCGCCCATGGCGCCCGCGGTTGGCCGGTGCCGGGCCCCCAATCGCGATGTGAAGGAGTGGTATACCGCAGCCAACACGCCAAGCACGGGCTGACAGCTTGGCAACACGTGCACGGGCGGAAGGGGGACTCCCCTGCTTGGTGAGGTAAGCCACGCACCGTGTTGCTGCTGTTTCGCCCACAGGCGCCCGTGTTGGCCGTGCCGGGCCCCCAATCGCAATGTCAAGGAGTGGTATACCGCAGCCAACACGCCAAGCACGGGCTGACAGCTTGGCAACCGTGCACGTGGGGGGGACTCCCCTGCTGGGTGAGGTAAGGCAGCCACGGCACTGCTGTTTCGCCCACAGGCTCGTGTTGGCCGGTGCCGGGCCCCAATCGCAATGTGAAGGAGTGGTATACCGCAGCCAACACGCCAAGCACGGGCTGACAGCTTGGCAACACGTGCACGGGCGGAAGGGGACCCCTGCTGGGTGTAAGCCACGCACCGTTGCTGCTGTTTCGCCCACAGGCGCCGTGTTGGCGGTGCCGGGCCCCCAATAGCGATGTGAAGGAGTGGTATACCGCAGCCAACACGCCAAGCACGGGCTGACAGCTTGGCAACACGTGCACGGGCGGAAGGGGACTCCTGCTGGGTGAGGTAAGCCACGGCACCGTTGCTGGCTGCTGCCGCCCACAGGCGCGCGGTTACCGGGCGGTGCCGGGCCCCAATAGCGATGTGAAGGAGTGGTATACCGCAGCCAACACGCCAAGCACGGGCTGACAGCTTGGCAACACGTGCACGGGCGGAAGGGGGGACCTGCTGGGTGAGGTAAGCCACGGCACCGTGTTGCTGCTGTTTCGCCCACAGGCGCCGTGTTGGCGGTGCGGGCCCCCAATCGCAATGTGAAGGAGTGGTATACCGCAGCCAACACGCCAAGCACGGGCTGACAGCTTGGCAACACGTGCACGGGCGGAAGGGGACTCCCCTGCTGGGTGAGGTAAGCCACGCACCGTTGTTGCTGCTGCGCCCACAGGCGCCTGCGGTTACCGTGCCGGCCCCCAAAAGCGATGTGAAGGAGTGGTATACCGCAGCCAACACGCCAAGCACGGGCTGACAGCTTGGCAACACGTGCACGGGCGGAAGGGGACTCCCCTGCTGGGTGAGGTAAGCCACGGCACGCGTGTTGCTGCTGTTTCGCCCACAGGCGCCCGTGTTGGCGGTGCCGGGCCCCAATCGCAATGTGAAGGAGTGGTATACCGCAGCCAACACGCCAAGCACGGGCTGACAGCTTGGCAACACGTGCACGGGCGGAAGGGGACTCCCCTGTTTGGTGAGGTAAGCCACGCACCGCAGTTGCTGCTGTTTCGCCCACAGGCGCCCGTGGTTGGCGGTGCCGGCCCCCAATCGCGATGTGAAGGAGTGGTATACCGCAGCCAACACGCCAAGCACGGGCTGACAGCTTGGCAACACGTGCACGGGCGGAAGGGGACTCCCCTGCTGGGTGAGGTAAGCCACGGCACCGTTGCTGCTGTCGCCCACAGGCGCCCGTGTTGGCCGGTGCCGGGCCCCCAATAGCGATGTGAAGGAGTGGTATACCGCAGCCAACACGCCAAGCACGGGCTGACAGCTTGGCAACACGTGCACGCGCGGAAGGGGGACTCCCCTGCTTGGTGAGGTAAGCCACACCGCTGTTGCTGCTGTTCACCACAGGCGCCCGTGTTGGCCGGTGCCGGGCCCCCAATCGCAATGTCAAGGAGTGGTATACCGCAGCCATCACGCCAAGCACGGGCTGACAGCTTGGCAACACGTGCACGTGGGGCAGGGGACTCCTGCTGGGTAAGCCACGGCACCGTGCTGTTTCGCCCACAGGCGCCCGTGTTGGCCGGTGCCGGGCCCCCAATCGCAATGTGAAGGAGTGGTATACCGCAGCCAACACGCCAAGCACGGGCTGACAGCTTGGCAACACGTGCACGGGCGGAAGGGGGACTCCCCTGCTGGGTGAGGTAAGCCACGGCACCGTGTTGCTGCTGTTTCGCCCACAGCCGCGCCGGCCCCCAATAGCGATGTGAAGGAGTGGTATACCGCAGCCAACACGCCAAGCACGGGCTGACAGCTTGGCAACACGTGCACGGGCGGAAGGGGACCCCTGCTGGGTGAGGTAAGCCACGGCACCGTGTTGCTGCTGTTTCGCCCACAGGCGCCCGTGTTGGCCGGTGCCGGGCCCCCAATAGCGATGTGAAGGAGTGGTATACCGCAGCCAACACGCCAAGCACGGGCTGACAGCTTGGCAACACGTGCACGCGCGGAAGGGGACTCCCTGCTTGGTGAGGTAAGCCACGCACCGTTGTTGCTGCTGTTTCGCCCACAGGCCCGTGTTGGCGGTGCCGGGCCCCAAACAGCAATGTGAAGGAGTGGTTTACCGCAGCCAACACGCCAAGCACGGGCTGACAGCTTGGCAACACGTGCACGGGCGGAAGGGGGACTCCCCTGCTGGGTGAGGTAAGCCACGGCACCGTGTTGCTGCTGTTTCGCCCACAGGCGCCGCGGTTGGCCGGTGCCGGGCCCCAATAGCGATGTGAAGGAGTGGTATACCGCAGCCAACACGCAAGCACGGGCTGACAGCTTGGCAACACGTGCACGGGCGGAAGGGGACTCCCCTGCTGGGTGAGGTAAGCCACGCACCGTGTTGCTGCTGTTTCGCCCACAGGCTGCTGGCAGTGTTGGCGGCCGGCCCCCAATCGCAATGTGAAGGAGTGGTATACCGCAGCCAACACGCCAAGCACGGGCTGACAGCTTGGCAACACGTGCATGTGGGCCAGGGGGACTCCCCTGCTGGGTGAGGTAAGCCACGGCACCGTGTTGCTGCTGTTTCGCCCACAGGCGCCCGTGTTGGCGGTGCCGGCCCCCAATCGCAATGTGAAGGAGTGGTATACCGCAGCCAACACGCCAAGCACGGGCTGACAGCTTGGCAACACGTGCACGTGGGCCAGGGGGACTCCCCTGCTGGGTGAGGTAAGCCACGGCACCGTGTTGCTGCTGTTTCGCCCACAGGCGCCCGTGTTGGCCGGTGCCGGGCCCCCAATCGCAATGTGAAGGAGTGGTATACCGCAGCCAACACGCCAAGCACGGGCTGACAGCTTGGCAACACGTGCACGGGGCGGGGGGACTCCCCTGCTTGGTGAGGTAAGCCACCGGCACCGCAGTTGTTGCTGTTTCGCCCACAGGCCGCGGTTGGCCGGTGCCGGGCCCCAATCGCAATGTGAAGGAGTGGTATACCGCAGCCAACACGCCAAGCACGGGCTGACAGCTTGGCAACACGTGCACGGGCGGAAGGGGGGACCCCTGCTGGGTGAGGTAAGCCACGGGCACCGTTGCTGCTGTTTCGCCCACAGGCGCCCGTGGTTGCCGTGCCGGGCCCCCAATCGCAATGTGAAGGAGTGGTATACCGCAGCCAACACGCCAAGCACGGGCTGACAGCTTGGCAACACGTGCACGGGCGGAAGGGGACTCCCCTGTTTGGTGAGGTAAGCCGCGGCACCGTGTTGCTGCTGTTTCGCCCACAGGCGCCCGTGTTGGCGGTGCGGGCCCCAATCGCGATGTGAAGGAGTGGTATACCGCAGCCAACACGCCAAGCACGGGCTGACAGCTTGCAACACGTGCACGGGCGGAAGGGGACTCCTGCTGGGTGAGGTAAGCCCGCGGCACCGTGTTGCTGCTGTTTCGCCCACAGCCCGTGTTGGCGGTGCGGGCCCCAATAGCGATGTGAAGGAGTGGTATACCGCAGCCAACACGCCAAGCACGGGCTGACAGCTTGGCAACACGTGCACGGGCGGAAGGGGACTCCCCTGCTGGGTGAGGTAAGCCGCGGCACCGTGTTGCTGCTGTTCGCCCACAGGCGCCCGTGTTGGCGGTGCGGGCCCCAATCGCAATGTGAAGGAGTGGTATACCGCAGCCAACACGCCAAGCACGGGCTGACAGCTTGGCAACACGTGCACGGAAGGGGACTCCTGCTGGGTGAGGTAAGCCACGGCACCGTGCTGTTTCGCCCACAGGCGCCCGTGTTGGCGGTGCGGGCCCCAATCGCAATGTGAAGGAGTGGTATACCGCAGCCAACACGCCAAGCACGGGCTGACAGCTTGGCAACACGTGCACGGGCGGAAGGGGACTCCCCTGCTGGGTGAGGTAAGCCCGCGGCACCGTGTTGCTGCTGTTTCGCCCACAGGCCCGTGTTGGCGGTGCGGGCCCCAATAGCGATGTGAAGGTGGTATACCGCAGCCAACACGCCAAGCACGGGCTGACAGCGGCAACACGTGCACGGGCGGAAGGGGACTCCCCTGCTGGGTGAGGTAAGCCCGCGGCACCGTGTTGCTGCTGTTTCGCCCACAGGCGCCCGTGTTGGCGGTGCGGGCCCCAATAGCGATGTGAAGGAGTGGTATACCGCAGCCAACACGCCAAGCACGGGCTGACAGCTTGGCAACACGTGCACGGGCGGAAGGGGACTCCCCTGCTGGGTGAGGTAAGCCGCGGCACCGTGTTGCTGCTGTTTCGCCCACAGGCGCCGTGTTGGCGGTGCGGGCCCCAAACGCAATGTGAAGGAGTGGTATACCGCAGCCAACACGCCAAGCACGGGCTGACAGCTTGGCAACACGTGCACGGGCGGAAGGGGACTCCTGCTGGGTGAGGTAAGCCGCGGCACCGTGTTGCTGCTGTTTCGCCCACAAGCCCGTGTTGGCGGTGCGGGCCCCAATAGCGATGTGAAGGAGTGGTATACCGCAGCCAACACGCCAAGCACGGGCTGACAGCTTGGCAACACGTGCACGGGCGGAAGGGGACTCCCCTGCTGGGTGAGGTAAGCCCGCGGCACCGTGTTGCTGCTGTTTCGCCCACAGGCGCCCGTGTTGGCGGTGCGGGCCCCAATCGCAATGTGAAGGTGGTATACCGCAGCCAACACGCCAAGCACGGGCTGACAGCTTGGCAACACGTGCACATGTGGGCCAGGGGACTCCCCTGCTGGGTGAGGTAAGCCCGCGGCACCGTGTTGCTGCTGTTTCGCCCACGGCGTGTTGGCGGTGCGGGCCCCAATCGCAATGTGAAGGAGTGGTATACCGCAGCCAACACGCCAAGCACGGGCTGACAGCGGCAACACGTGCACGTGGGAAGGGGACTCCCCTGCTGGGTGAGGTAAGCCGCGGCACCGTGTTGCTGCTGTTTCGCCCACAGGCGCCCGTGTTGGCGGTGCGGGCCCCAATGCAATGTGAAGGAGTGGTATACCGCAGCCAACACGCCAAGCACGGGCTGACAGCTTGGCAACACGTGCACGTGGGGCAGGGGACTCCCCTGCTGGGTGAGGTAAGCCGCGGCACCGTGTTGCTGCTGTTTCGCCCACAGGCGCCCGTGTTGGCCGGGCCCCCAATCGCAATGTGAAGGAGTGGTATACCGCAGCCAACACGCCAAGCACGGGCTGACAGCGGCAACACGTGCACGGGCGGAAGGGGACTCCTGCTGGGTGAGGTAAGCCCGCGGCACCGTGTTGCTGCTGTTTCGCCCACAGGCGCCCGTGTTGGCGGTGCCGGGCCCCAATCGCGATGTGAAGGAGTGGTATACCGCAGCCAACACGCCAAGCACGGGCTGACAGCTTGGCAACACGTGCACGGGCGGAAGGGGACTCCCCTGCTGGGTGAGGTAAGCCCGCGACACCGTGTTGCTGCTGTTCGCCCACAGGCCCGTGTTGGCGGTGCGGGCCCCAATAGCGATGTGAAGAGTGGTATACCGCAGCCAACACGCCAAGCACGGGCTGACAGCTTGGCACACGTGCACGGGCGGAAGGGGACTCCCCTGCTGGGTGAGGTAAGCCGCGGCACCGTGTTGCTGCTGTTTCGCCCACAGGCGCCCGTGTTGGCGGTGCGGGCCCCAATCGCAATGTGAAGGAGTGGTATACCGCAGCCAACACGCCAAGCACGGGCTGACAGCTTGGCAACACGTGCACGGGGGAAGGGGACTCCCCTGCTGGGTGAGGTAAGCCGCGGCACCGTGTTGCTGCTGTTTCGCCCACAGGCCCGTGTTGGCGGTGCGGGCCCCAATCGCAATGTGAAGTGGTATACCGCAGCCAACACGCCAAGCACGGGCTGACAGCTTGGCAACACGTGCACGTGGGCAGGGGACTCCCCTGCTGGGTGAGGTAAGCCCGGCACACGTGTTGCTGCTGTTTAAGCCCACAGGCCCGTGTTGGCGGTGCGGGCCCCTCGCAATGTGAAGGAATGGTATACCGCAGCCAACACGCCAAGCACGGGCTGACAGCTTGGCAACACGTGCACGGGCGGAAGGGGACTCCCCTGCTGGGTGAGGTAAGCCACGGCACCGTGTTGCTGCTGTTTCGCCCACAGGCGCCGTGTTGGCGGTGCGGGCCCCAATAGCGATGTGAAGGTGTGGTATACCGCAGCCAACACGCCAAGCACGGGCTGACAGCAGGCAACACGTGCACGGGCGGAAGGGGACTCCTGCTGGGTGAGGTAAGCCCGCGACACCGTGTTGCTGCTGTTTCGCCCACAGGCGCCCGTGTTGGCGGTGCGGGCCCCAATCGCAATGTGAAGGTGGTATACCGCAGCCAACACGCCAAGCACGGGCTGACAGCTTGCAACACGTGCACGGGCGGAAGGGGACTCCCCTGCTGGGTGAGGTAAGCCCGCGGCACCGTGTTGCTGCTGTTTCGCCCACAGGCGCCCGTGTTGGCC